>JAGFZM010000218.1:51698-68509 GCA_017657215.1 Limnothrissa miodon
TCACTGTGTCTAAATGTGCTCTAGACTAGGGCCCTCAGTGTCTAAATGTGCTCCAAACTAGGGCCCTCAGTGTCTAAATGTGCTCCAAACTAGGGCCCTCACTGTGTCTAAATGTGCTCTAAACTAGGGCCCTCAGTGTCTAAGTATGCTCTAGGGTCCCCAGTGTCCAAGTGAGCTCCTTACTACGGCCCTATGTAATATCCCATGTCTGGATCCCTTCCCTTTCTTCTCCCCACTTTCCAAGTTTTGGTTTTGTACTGGCAGAGCTGCATGTAGTGTGTGTGTGTGTGTGTGTGTGTGTTAAATGGAAACTCTTTTGTATATCTCACGTGTATAGATTTTTTTTGTGGTCTTATTCCTCTGTTTCTCCCTCTCTCTCTGGCTCTCTCTCTCTCTCTCTTAAAGGTACATTATGTAAGATTTTAAGTGTTTTAGTACCTCAAGTCAATGTCTTCATTCATAAACAGATCCTCTTTGGTGTAAAATAACCTATGCCAATGATCTGACTTGTCCTACTGGGCGAAGAATCCCTTCTCTGCATTTACATAGAAAGGGACGCTCACAGGAAGGCTTCCATGTCTTTCCGGTGTATAGAAATATATGAACTGCCGAGAGGGACATTTTTTGCATTTGCATTAGTTTTTGCATTTTGTGTTACACAGAGAAGCAGCGTGAAGACGGTCACACTTAACCTACAGACAAGCACTGCACTTTTGGCCATCATGCAAGATCATACATATGCTGGTGCAAAGGAGAGTGAATCCTCATTATCTAAAAAGCATAAAAGAGAAGCAAAAAGAGAACGGGACCGGCGAAATGACAAAACAAGAATTAACATAGGGGCCGTGTTTCCCAGGTGGAAAGCGCTAATGGCAGAGAAAGCTTTCAAAAGGAACGCAGAGCTTGCCTGCTTTCTTCTCGACAGGCAAGTCATGTTACAGGCTAAATTGAAATGTCTCATTGTTTGATTGTGAAACTCATAATGTTGGCGGTAACAGTACTGTATAGTTAAAAGCAAACTCGTTGCTGGCTGGTTGCGTTTGATTAAACGCTAACCTAAGCTAAGGGTATTTTCATGCCATTGCCTAGCACCACCATCTGTATTATCTTTTTAGAAAACCAACAACATTCCGCTTAATTATGGTCTCCGTGAAGGGGTATTGTCAGAGACGGGTTAGTCAGTATCTTTGGTATTATTATTTTATATCCCTGGGGAGACATAATTTACGCTATTCAATCGAGATTGCTCCTGAATGCAAATGTATTGAGGGAGATGGATTGGGTGAAGTATGTACAGTGCAAAGATCGACATAGTAACCGTTTTAGAAAAGAAATAATCCACTCAAGTCTGTGGTTTATACTGCACAAGTGCAGAGCCCGTAGCAGTGACATTTTTTGATCGTATAACATGAAATTTGACACAGTCGTGCCATTAGGATGACACCCACCAAATTTGAGAGCAGGATGAGTGGTTCGAGAGTTATGCGTGGAACAGAACGAAAGACATAGTGACACACAGACAGACGTACCTTGCATTTATAGAGAGATAGTTAGATAATCGAGCAGCTAAACGGCCCTTTGGCTCAGTTATGCTCCTAGCCTGCATGAGATGAGCATTGTGGAAGAGGAGCTGGATGAAGATGCCTGTGTGTAACAGTGTGTAAGCATTGTGAATTCATAAGGCAACTTTTTTTGACCAATAGATCTGCCCTAATGGACGTTGTCTATGGCGGCGGAACTCCCCACCTATGCTAAATTTTGGAGGCTGCAGGCTGGGGACTTTCTACTTTCAACAAACATCTTGCTGTCTAGAAACAACTATGCCAAGGTTGCTCTCCTCTTGAAATTTATGAACATCCAAATGGTCAACCTAACTACTCACTACAGTCATGATGGAACAGGAAGAGGCCATTCCTCAGCTGGGCTTGGTCCCTTAGTTTTAATGAAAGGAACTCTGAATGCTTCAGAATTAACCAAGAGATTTTGGACAATTCCATGCTCCCAACTTTGGGGGAAGTTTGGGGATGGCCACTTCCTGTTCCAACACGACTGTACACCAGAGCACAAAGGCATGGATGACAGAGTTTGGTGTGGATGAACTTGACTGGCACAGAGTCCTGACCTCAACCCAATAGAACACCTTTGAGATGAATTACAGTGGGTCATAAGGGCCAGTCGCCCCATCCAACATCAGTGTGTGACCTCACAAATGCACTTCTGAAAGAATGGTCAAAAAATCCCATAAACACACTCCTAATCTTAGTGGATTTGTAGCTGCAACGAGTGGACAAACATCATAATAAACCCTATTTTTTTCAGTTCCATGATCTATCCTTTTTTCTTGTTCATTTGTTTTTCTTTCCTTAGGCGCTTTGGATTGGGGTTCTGCACCATGTGTGCAACCAGCATACCTGGGCGACTGGAAGTTTTCCAACATGATCACCTTGAGGACACTCATGGGAAACAATACATTGAGAGAGATTCCCAGAGCCACAAAGCACTAGTGAGCATTGTCCTCAACAAAGGCTGGCAGAAGGATATCCACAAGTATCTGCGCTTCAGGTAAAGTGCGGGTACATGACCATTACACAGAAACGTCATAGCTGTAAAAGAAATGTGTGGGTGAGTATTTCTTGCGCTAATAACTTTTGTATTCATCTAGATCAACATCACATCTGGAGTCATTTCAGAACCATATCTTGATGTATGCCAGCAAGCGTCTGGCCTTCACTCCTCAATGGTATCAGTCTAGAGTTTTGCTTGCTGCTTTGGACTACAATTTCCACTGCAAGCGGAAACTTACAGGACGGCTGAGAAGTGTATGTTGACCACTAACAATTCTTGTTATTCCTATTGTCAAACAAATATATGAGTTTTTGTCATAATGACTAATGATATTTGCTTTTTTTATCTAGTCTTCGGAAGAAGTACAACAAAAATGCCAGGTCACATTACAAGACTTCATCGAATGTATTGCTCTCGTCCCATGTTGTCATAGCACCGGGGTCAACAAATTGTCATCCACAGAAGTAAACTATAACACAGGAGCTGTTGTAATCCTCTAGAATCTTGACTAGGTCACAAAGAAAACGTCATACGTCTCCCGACAAAAGTCTGACAAGTTAGTCTTTTCGTCGGGGTGTCGCAGACGACAAATCGCAGGTTGTGAAGTATGTCACATTACTCGACTCACTCACGTTCGGTGTCGTGCCCGACCGTTCGGAATCGAATTTGTCGGTACACAACAAATTCGGGGCAAAATCGGGCTGAAATCATGTAGTCTGACCAGGCCATTAGATCAGATTAGACCAAAGGCAGGGAGGTCCTGGATGTGTAGATTTCCCTCATCCAGGCAGTACAGTGTGAAATGAGGTAGGAGGCTTACACAGTAGGAAGGGTCTTGGCCACAGCGTGTCCCTGCAGTGGCCACAGGTACACCAAGGTACCACTGGCACAGCTGCAGATGTAGGAGCACCTTGTCTTTGGTGATGCTCCATTAGCAAGTCGAAGATCAGCCCCGGCTGCCTCTCCAACATTACCACAGCGAGACGCCGAAGGCAGGGCTTAAAGTATTCCGGAACCGTGGAATAAAAATATTTTCGAGCCAATTTATTTCACCTAGTAATCATATGAGAGGAACGCAACTTTAACGTTACAAGGGCGGGTTCTTGCAACACGGTATGATTGAGACCCATACGGCAATTTCATGTTAGCGTTGTTGCAGAAAAAAAATGGAGAGCAAGTTTATGAAGCCTGGGGATGATGTCCTAGCAATAGATAAATGACTCATCATGATGAAAAATGTCTCCAGCTTTGAACGACAGATAGGGCAATGTATCTACATAAAGTGGTCAACGTACATCTGCAACACTCAAAGCTCAAACTTGACAAATGTGTTTACCTTAGAGCTAGTGTTAAATCTTATTAAAACCACTATGTTATAATAACAAGTTCATAAGTAATCTTTGCCACCGTCAAGATTGGGTTGTGATTGTAGCCTATGAAATAATACTCCACTTAATGCTTAGCAACGTTAACATGAGTTAGTGAAGGCAGGGGTGGTTGCTGATGCTAAACATATGTACGTTTAAGGAATACTAACGCAAGTCCTTTACTAACCTGACTGTACGGGTTGGTGCCCAAAGTAATTAAGAACAGAAAGATTTAAAGTAGGAAGAGAACACAACTTGCTGCACCACCAGGAGAAGCTACAGTAGGTTGTGTGTGTGTCCAACCTCCCCATGGCCAATCAGGCCCGATGGAACCAGGCAGAAGCAGGGAATAAAAAACGGCCCTGGTTCTGGTACCTGGTGCTAGTGGAAACACGCCGAACGCGGGGCGAGTCGAGTGGTGTAGAGCCGAGTAGGTACTAGTGGAAAAGCGACATTAAGACTCCGGTCATAGAGCCGCTGCCTGTACACTCAAACTTACCACGACGTGATCAACTGTTACAACTGACACACCGTTGTCTATGACTGACCGTGTCTGCGATTTAAAAATATGTTTGTGCACATTTGTAACAGAATATGATTTGTCATTCAGAATTTCGCATCCACTGGTCACCCTGTGTTAAAAGCTGGCAGAAGACAAAAAAAATGTTTGCAGGACTTTGCTTACAACCCAGAAAAAAAGTGATAATGGCCTTTATTTCACTTCCAATCTTCAGTTTAGCAGTTCAGTTCTTTAGCACTTTGAGCACTTGTTATTTAAGCACTTTAAGCACTTTCTATTGTTTAGCAGTTGTTTAAGCACCTCAAGCTCTTGTTACTTTTTTCTTGTTATTTTTGTTATTATTGTCAATACTTGAAGTAAGTCCTTCAAATAAAATGTCCCCCCCCCTTAAAAAAAAAAAGTTCAGGCTCAGGATATTTTTTTTTTTACTTTAACTCCTGTGAAGGTCTTCCAGATTCATCTCCTGCATAAGTCTCTGAAGAAATGAAAGAAAATGGTTAGAGATGTGGTTAGGCATGTACAGGTAGGCATGTGGCCAACAAGTTGAACAGCATGTTTCACACTAGGCTACAGTGCACAGAGGGTGACAAAAGATAACCTCATGTGCAAAAGAAAATCTTTTTGCCCGTGACACTAAAACACTAGATTACGGTAGCTCATGTTATGACTAGTTTTGCTACACTCATAAGACTGGGCAATAGAGTTGGCCAGTGAACCCGGAACTTCCAACCAGGATGTGGTTCCAAGGCTCCCGTTTTGCCATTGACTTTTCCATAAAATCGCGTTTTAAAAGCGTTTAAAGTCCCAACTCATTCTATCCAGCTACGGGGTAGGTGATGACCGTGGAACCTTCCGTTCAGAGTGAACAAACTAAAGAAAAGGCTAAAAAAAAAGGCAAAGGTACAAGACTGTGTACATATTTTTTACCCCCGAGTTCAGAAACTACATATCCCAGAAGCCAGTACTTACCCTATCCCAAAGACGATTGCGCCCAACGTTCTTTATGAATCTCCTCGAGTAGACGACGGCCACGCGATGTTGCTCTTGCAATCGAATAGCTAAATTTTGGTGTATTTCCTCAGTAGTTTGTGTAAATAGTGTTGTAATATTGTATATATCTTCAGATTTGCATAAATCAAGTTTTAGATCCATTTTTTTAACCGAAAGCATGGTACAGCATTTTGTACCCGACTGCAACGCTTTGGTGTCCACCATTGCAGTTTCCACCGGTTCCCTACAAATGCCTCTGTCAAGTTCCCCTGAATAAAGAATTGATAATGACTGGTACAATAAAGCATTTATCAAGATTTGTGGTAATTTCCATTTGTTATAGATTGCACCACAACAACTGAATTTATGTTTTTAATTAGCCCAACTGCCATTTACCATGTTACATACCTTCATATCACCAGATACATAGAAAAACTAATGTAATCCAGCAAGGTAAGAAAATTAGCATATTAAATTTATAAATCTTAGGGAAATGGAAATGACATGGTAAGGATGTCTAGTTGAAATTAGGTTAGGCGTAAGCGTCGTGTCAAACAAGCAGTAGTAGGCTACATGGAAAAACCATGGGTTGTGAGGTAGGCTACGGTGACATTCGTGAACTTGCTTGCTTTCCCGGGCTTCAACAAACACATCCATGGTAAAGTACTTGTCCACGAATCAGATGCGTTGCTGTGGGATTGTGGGATTGCTCAGGATTATGGGTACTGAAGTACTTCTAAGGGAAATCGCAGAAAAAAGACGTTTTTACTGAAACAAAGATCACATGGAGATCACATTACATTTTGGCGTCTAGGTGAGCACAACCAATCGTTTTGTTATGCCGTAGCTAGTTAGACGTCTTCCTTCCGTAATTCGGATATCGTGGGTTGTAATCTAAATGTCAATGGGAAAAATTAATGGGAAAATCACTTCCGGAACCTCACCGGCAAATTCTATAGGATGGAAATGTTATGTAATGTATCTATAATACACAGAAGGTAATACAGTGTAACAGGCTACTGATATTGACAGAGGACAATTTTATTAGTGTGCAATAGATAATGTGATTGTGGTTTCGCTACTCTGCATAGAATTGGACAGAGAAGGGATATCCATAACCTGTTCATTTGCTGCTACATGTAGTCATAAACTGTACAAACCTCTGCAACTTCTCTTCTCTGCCTTTGGAGACCTTCAATCCTTTCATGATCCAAGGGATCGATGGCTGCCTTACGCCTTCCTCAACGTTGTTGTGACACTCGTCCTCCTCTTCCTCCACGTCTACCTGACCCCCTGCTTCTACCTCTCCCTCTCCATGAATCACCCGATCATGATCTGTTTCAATGCACATACTTTGAAAAATAAATGACTGAAGAATGTATTACTAATTAGCACATAGTTAAAGCCTCTGTGTAGGATTTATCTTCTATTTATCTTCGTCTTTTATTAAAAATATATTTTTTATTTTAAAAATATAATGTAAAACGATGGTAATTACCTGCGTGAATAAATTGTAGTGTTTCCGTAAACTTGGTAATTTCCATTTATATATAGATGTGGTTGGGTACCAAATGAGAATATCCATTTTGCGCCGCCATTTTCAAAATGAGGACCATGGGAAATGAGGACCGTGGGAAGGGGAGGGCTACTACATTTTATTCAAAAGTATGCAGTATACCACTTCGCCAATAGATGGGAGAAAAAATAATAATAAAAATAAATCTTACACATAGGGGGTTTAATGCCTTTTAGAGCAACACAAGCATTAGCCCACTGCCATGTCAAGTTGTTAGCTGCTCCTATGCTAATATTACGATAGTAGGCTAATATAAAAACAACATAAGCATGACAACGTAATTCATTACGTTGCTTGAGGAGTAGTTACTCATACATGATCATACAAATTATTCAAAGAACTTTAGAATAACTTACATCATCACCGGAAAGAAAACTCGATGAAGTGGTAGAAGACATCTTGAATGAATCTCGACCCATTCAACTTACCGTAGTTCTAGCCATGTTGCAACGCACATTTTAAAACGTGTGGCGCTACAGAGTGCATGGAAAATCAAATTTAACCACTAGATGGGAGTAAAAACTACATATTGTCCGTTTAATAAGAAATTGAGAGAGTCCTGGTGGCAAGGAAATTTCTGGAACGTTTGATTTGACTCTGACAAGGTGCTGACCACCTCACAGACACACACACACACACACACACACACACAGAGCCTCACAGAGATACATAGGCACACACACTTATACAGACACACACACACGCACAAAAACACACAGACTCACACAGATACATAGACACACACACACACACACACACAGAGTGTGTACAGGAGGGTATGCGGGTATAAAAAGAGAGAAAGTAAGAGCGAATGTCAGCTCCCTCTGATCCGAGCAGAAAGACAAGAATCACTCGTGCTTGACCAGGGAGACTGTGGGGGAAAGAATGTTTCCTGCATGTGTGTGTGTGTGTGTCACGTTAACATGAGGAGAGGGGAAAAGAGGGATGCAGGGAGAGTGAGAGGAAAAGATTCAAAATGGAGAGAATGACCCAACACATTAAGATTAATGGAGGGTCTTAAGAACTGTAAGCACATTTAAGAAACTGCATATACAATTTAATAAGAAAGGCTTTGTGTTTCAATGGAGGTGTGTGTGTCTGTGTATGTCTGTATATCTTTGTGTGTGTGTGTGTATGAGAGAGCAACTGGTTTCTGACAGTTTTTCCACATTCTTGCACTGTGACCAAAGCACTGTGACCAAAGCAGACTCCCTGCTGTGAGGAGAGAGGATTATTCTTCACAATAAAGGTGCATGAGAAAGCATTCATTAATGCCATGCAGGAATCATGATTACTTCATGATTAGTTAACGAGTTTTAAAAAACAACTTTACATAAATGCATAAACTCATTCTGAGTCATTCACAATTTACCGTTAGGTCATGGTTAAGGAATAATAATATTGATAATTCAGACATTAAGGGTGAGAATTCAATTGTATTTAGACAGCACTGTGTACAATAGGCTCTTCACAGCAAGGCAGCTAGCTCTGTTAGTCACACTATAAACACCACTATGTACTGAAAAAAGGCACTCTAAGGCCCCAGTTACACAGAAACGATCTGCACCAAAAACGCAAAAGTACCGTTTCGTTCTCACTTTTTAACTCCGCGTTTAGACGAGCGTTTTGCATACAGACAGAAATGCAAAAGGATGTGATATTTTCTATTTTTCGATGCAGTATACACGCCAGATGGTAGGTGGCAACAGCAGCAAGATCAAGCTTGTGCATAAAGTCTTCGACTTCTCTTGTTGTTCACCACTATAGTGCGTGATTAAAAATAGTTTGCCATTAATCTCCAATCTGTATTAGGCTACTCTCATGCATCATTCTTGTAACTTGCTGGAACGACTCTTCTAGTGAAACTAGTGCAGCTAAAGCAAGTTGAATGTCCATCGCAGGGATCGCAATTTTGTTTTTCTAGCACTGGGTAAGCATGTCACTATGCGAGGAGAAACGAAGTTTTGCGTTTTCAATCATTTACACGATGACGGGAGAGTGGAGCGTTTTCAAGTTTTCCACTCTGGAGGGGGTTTTCATTCTTTTGAGTTTTCAACCTCCAAAAACTACGTTTCCATCTAAACGATAGGGCGAAACGATATAATATTTTGCGTTTTTCACCCCGGGGCGTTGTCGTGTAAGCGGGGCCTAAGGAAGCAATTAAAAAGCTTTTTTTTTATTTAAAAATAACCATTTTTATTTAAAGCTAAAAAATATGTCCTAATTATTACTGGGCCTACTTGGAGTGATACAGTATGAGCACCTTAAAGCGGTAGTCCGGTTTTTTACACTTTGAGCCCCTTTCACAGATTGTCTAATCTATCTAGAATGGTTGACACCAAAATTTTGATGATTGCTCCTGTCTCGGCTATTCAGGAAATGTAGAATCGCCTCTGCCTGCTTCAAAATGGCTAGCAATGTGCATTTGTTGTATCTATCCTTAAAACAAAGGTATTACTCACCGAGTGGTATTGGTGTTCACTGATGTTCCAACCCAAGTATCGTAGCGAAAGACCGTTTCCTTCATGTTTTATCTGCCAATTTGTAAGTCCCTATAGATTTGTATTTGAAGACTCACGCCGCCAGCGGAAACGGAAAGGGGAGCTGTTTACATGGAATTGTGGTCTTTTTGCTTGCCGCAGCAGTAGTCTTACCTGAAGATCTGCCGTGCTCTCTTACTGCCGAGTAGGTTATAGATATTTTTAACAAATCTTTTCAAGACTGAAAATGGAATATGAGCGGTGGATTCTAGATGAGAACATGCTCGATTTTGAGTTTGACGGGCGAGGATATTGCTTTGAACACTGAAGAGGAACTACGACAGATTGAGATGGATGCTAGGGCTTTGGAGACGCCCGGCCCTAAAGCTACAACTGAAGCTGTCCCTAGGACCACGGGAGCTTGGTGTGCCTGTGGGAAGTGCAGACAGATGCCAACAGAAGAAGAAAGTAGGCGCTAAAATGCACTGGGCCAACATAACTGCAACTGCAGTAACTCTCCATTCCTCTAGATGGCGCTGCTTAGTGTTATTGGTTGAGCCACCCTTCGTAGAGTAGCTTGAGGAGGTCAACGACCTCTTTACTTTTTTTTCCCTCGCATGAAGACAATCATTAGATGAAGAACCGAATGAAGTAAATGTAGAAAAATACACCTTTTAGAAGATTTATAAAATCGTTTTCAGTTTAGATATTTGTCAGTTCCATTGGCTATTTGGCTACATTGTCCTTTGATAACTAAAACAAAAACTGTCAGAGATGAATGTTATTATTTTGTTGGTAATCTACCGATGCAACTGAAATGCAATTTGGTGTCTAACGTTACATGTGCGTTGTTACTGATGAAAATGGCGTTACGTGAATCCATGAATGTTTGTACGGCTACAAGGTTACTCTAACGGGCTAATGTTTTGAGGCTTAGAGCCATGATAAGGATGTTTGCAGCATCTTTTGCTGAGCTATTAATGGCTATTTGAATAAGTTTAGTAACTTTCCAGTTTACAATGCTTAAACTTGTGAAGCATAGCACTTTACACTGTTCTTTACACTACTCTGCATTTTTTTTTAAGTCTTATTGAAGTGATATGTTACACGGTTATGCTCATATAATAGTGATATATAGAGTTGATTTGAATGATTTGAAACAGTCTTGAATGTGCTTAGTGATGAAACCGTATACAGCCACTAATTAGATATTTTTGTATTGGTGTATGCAGATTGTTTTTGTTTTGTTGTGCATATTCTGATGTTGAGAGTGAGACAATTTACGGCGAGCCAGCGTTCCAGAGATCCAGAAGTCCACACTACGACCGTATCCAGTGGCATCGACCTGCCAAGCCGGCGGATGACACACTTTGGATTACAGATAAGATTTATGAGATCTCCAACTTTAATTCACACTGCCCGGGTAGTGAACTAGAACGAGGCCTTTCTTTTTTTTATTCAACAATTTGTTTTTTTTGTTGTTTTTTTTTTTGAGCTCAACAACCCACACAGGGACTGAACTTCGACCCATTTGACCTGACTTTTTTTTTTTTTTTTTTTTTTTTTTTTACTGAAAATTCACAATATTGTGGTTTCATATATGTGCTATCCACGTTGTGGTAATATAATAAATGTTTTGGGAAGCTTCACTTTTCAAATAGTGGTCATTGCCAATTTACTCTGAGCCGAACCTATTCTGATTTCTGGTCCTAAGTGTAATTAATAGAGGTTATTACTATCCTTATTAATTTCTTGAAGTTACAATAGTTACACACGGAATGGGACTTTCTTATCACGGCTGGCATGGCCAGCCTGAATGTCACCGTCCACGAAACAGATGCAACGGCGACTTGAATCACTGAAAATGAGGTGATTTGAGGTGAATGAGTTAAGTTACACTGATGCTTCATAATAAATGTCGTATTAAGATGTAATTTTGTAAAATTTGCATGCGAGACAACATAAGTCCTCTTTGCTACAGTATAGCTAGACCTACATTAGTGATGCGTGTTGACATCAGCAATTTTCGCAAAAATGCAACTCCCTTGTCATTACTTACTGGCTCAGTCTAAGCTCTACCTAACCACCGTTCATATTCCATTTTCAGTCTTGAAAACTTTTGTTAAAAATACCTATAACCTACTCGGTAGTAAGAGAGCACGGCAGATCTTCAGATAGGACTACTGCTACGGCAAGCAAAAAGACTACAATTCCATGTAAACAGCTCCCCTTTCCGTTTCCGCTGGTGGCGTGAGTCTTCCAATGCAAATCCATAGGGACTTACAAATTGGCAAATAAAACATTAAGGAAACGGTCTTTCGCTACAATACTTAGGTTGGAACATCAGTGAACAACAATAACCACTCGGTGAGTAGCACCTTTTTAAAACTATTGTTTTAAGGATAGATACAACAAATGCACATTGCTAGCCATTTTGAAGCAGGCAGAGGCGATTCTACATTTCCTGAATAGCTGAGACAGGAGCAATCATCAAAATTTTGGTGTCAACCATTCTATTGCATTTTAGACAATTTGTGAAAGGGGCTCAAAGTGTAAAAAACTGAACTAACCCTTTAACTTATCCTCCCATATCATTAAAGCCCGCATCAGTCAAGCCATAGAGAGTCAAAATTTGTGGACAGTGTAAAGTAGCAGGCATAGAGTGTGAAATCATTCGGAGGTGGAAAAATTCAGAGAGTCCAGTTAGATAATTCCCTGGAGAGGGGGTCAGTTGCAGGGCGGACAGGCAGGTGGCTCAGTCTCGTCAGGAGTCTCCCATGACATTGATTGCAGTAATAAGGGTGTATGATGTATGATGTCAATCTTAGGTCTGTTAGTAGCCCTGCAACCCTTCTAATTAAGAGTGACTTTTTTCCACAATGAATTAGAATTTTATTGATTTTATTCTCACTAAATGTTTATCATTTCTATTTTATTGTACATTTAAAATATTGTACATTTATATAATTATTGTACATTTATATACTATATATAGCTTTGATTGGGTTGCTATGGTGATGGGGCTGTACGATGGCTGCCGTTAACTGTACCTCCACTTAATTTTTCACCCTTTCTGGTTTTTTTTTTTTTACGCTTTTTTCATTTCTAACACTGTGCTGTAGCCTACAAGTAGCCTTGAATGTGGTTGTCACTTTGGTTTAATTTTCGGCAAAGTCTCTGTGAGTTTGGAGGAGCTTATTGGTTTGGACATTTTTTTGCGAAGTGAATCATTTTACTTTAAATGATGCATTCCTGATTCATTTTCTCTGTCTACCCTACCGCCTTTATCTGCTGAGCTTGGAGGAGGTCAAGCAAAGACTTAGTCGTGAGTCTTGGATGTGGAGTTCTGCGGAGGTTGCCTATGGAGTGGAGGACAAGAACTCACAAGAGGGCTGTGGCCATGTTTGGAAGAGGACGGCCCTGCCTGCAAGCTGCTGTCCTGTGATCTATGCGATGTTAGTCAGCCCCTAGCTACTTGATGTCACTCCTGCGTCCCGACTTCAGCCACAAATCCACGACCTCAAAAACATCTCAGCTCGTATTACATTGATCCTGAATCCTATTGATGTACAGTAATGGCAATAGCTAATTATTTTGTTTCCTTCTTTACCTTTATCCATCTTTTCTCTTCAATGCAATTTCACTACGTTTTACATTAGTAACTCAATGTATGTGACAAATAAACTCCTTGAATCCTTGATGAACAGCCCACTGAAATTCCTTTCTGTGTGAAATGCACTATATAAATAAATTTGTCTTGCCTTGCCACAGTGGAGACCAGCACAAAGTTTACAGGGTCTCCACCACTTGGTTCTCCTGTCTTTTTGTTGTTTTCCTGTCTCCTTTGGTTCTCCTATGTCTCCTATGGAGAAGCGTCATAGTCGATCAGCAGAAGGATGCAGAACACATAGTCAGTGTAGGAACATTAAAGCCACTATGTGTAGGATTTATCTTCGTCTTTTATTAAAAATATGTTTTTTATTTTAAAAATATAATGTAAAACGATGGTAATTACCTCCATGAATAAATTGTAGTGTTCCTGTAAACTTGGTAATTTCCATTTATATATAGATGTGGTTGGGTACCAAATGAGAATATCCATTTTGCGCCGCCATTTTCAAAATGAGGACCATGGGAAATGAGGACCGTGGGATGGGGAGGGCTAAAACATTTTATTCAAACGTGTGTAGTATACCACTTCGCTGATAGATGGGAGAAATTCTCATACAAAAAAAATAAAACTTACACATAGTGGGTTTAAATTTGATCATTTTCATATTGACACGCCAAAGAAAATATATCCATAAATAAATCCTGTTTAATTACTATATTATTTTATTAACAATATCTGAGATTACTTAGGATCTGATATACCCTGAACATGATTTCACAGTAAATCATCTACTGAATGTTTTAGTAACATTAATGCATTCATCTTTTTTGATGACTTTTTGAAGTTATCATAATTAATCCAGTGAGTAATTAGTACTTGTTATGGTACCCTTATTGTAAAGTGTTACAGGAGTGTGTGTGTGTGTGTATAGGTGGGTGGGTGGTTGGCTCAGGGAGCCAAAATGTTCCTGTAAAACCAGACGGTGCTTTCCTCTCCCTTGGGTGCTTTTACTTGCTACTGGCACACAAAAACACACACCAGATACATCCACAGTTCTTTGATAAACTCAAACTGCATCAGTCTCAGTGGATAAAATTAGTAACGTGTTCAGCTGTACAAAGTTCAGAGGAAGTAGAAAGACTGATTTTGTTGCTATGAAGTTGTCATGCGATAGTTCTGCTCACACAAAATAATTTATAGGCGCTGGGCTAAAGCAAATTACCTGAACAAGGACACAATGCAGACCACACACAGAAGCACAATGATGAATGATTTACTAATGTGCCCATTAACCACTGTGTTAATAGATTGATTGGGTGAGGCTATAAGGAGTATTTCAAGGGAGTGAGAGCATTTCTGTTAGTTTGCATCAACCTGCCCAAGAATGGTGTGTGTGCATGTGTGTGTGTGTGTGTGTGTGTGTGTGTGTGTGTATGAGTGAATTGTCAGTATGTCTTTCTCTTTAAGGCTCAGTGTGCCTGCCAACATCATCAGCCCTGCAGCTACATTAAATGTGTGTGTGGGAGGGAGAGTGTATGTGTGTGTGTTAGGGGGAGAGAGTGAGTGAGTGAGTGTGTCTCTGTGTGTGAGGGAGTGTGTGTGTCTGTAAGGGAAAGTGTGTGTGTGTGTTTGGCAAATGAATCTAGTCTATATGGATCCAAAGGGGCTGAGGGTAATTTGCTGAGCTGATCGCTGCTCCAAAACACTGCATGGAACAACAGTGTAGAAAACATGGCAACCCTGAAAGACTAATGGTTCCTGTTGTTTAAGTAAACATATGTGATTAGGTGTGTGTGTGTATGTGTCTGTGTGTGTTGTTTGGGTAAACAAGGCCACACACAAAGGGTCACTGGAATGAGTGTGATCTGATTGGTTATGTGTGTGTGTGTGTGTGTGTGTGTGTGTTTCAGGGTGATTAGCACAGCAATGACCCACACCTGTCACGTGGAGAGTAGGGGAGGGTCAGGTAACATGTGGAGGCAACATCCTGCTTCATTACACCCATCTTGCACATATTTATTTATTTAGTAAGTTAGTTACTTGAGGAAGTTTCGGTTACATGTATTTCCTCTCTTCCTTCATCCAGATTTTTCTTTTTGGGAAAAAAAAGATTAGATTTGAAACTCATAGACCACAGAAAACACAGAGAAAGGAGAAAGAGAAAAAGAGAATGAGTGTGTGTGTGTGTGTGTGTGTGAGGAAGCTCTGGAGGTACATGGGAGAAAGGGGCGCCAGGGTCTGTGTGTATCCCAGGAAAGACTCACTCAGCCTGGGGATGAGTCAGTAGGAAAAAATCCCTGTCTGGAGAGAAGCTCCACGTCACCACCACAGCTATCCCACTGACCCACCATTACAGACACACACACACACACACACACACACACAACAGCTCTCTAACACACAACATACAAACTCACATATTGACTATATTCACCAGAAATGCATCTATCTTAGAAAAAAAAGTGTGCTCCTACATCTGTCTATGGGTATGTGTGTGTGTGTGTGTGTTTAGTTGAGGCTGTGATTGATGAGGGTAGAGGTTCTCTAATGCCTTTAGCAGACCCCCTCCCTTGTAAACACACACATCACTCTCTCACACACACTCTCTCTCTCTCTTTCTCACACACACACACACACACACAAATCACTCAGACACACACGTATAACCTTTTTAGCCATGGGGTACCCCTCTCTCCTCCTTACACTCTCTCTCTCCCTCTCTCTCTTTCTCTCTCTCTCTGTCTCTCTCTTCCATTTTCCCTCCCACATATTTAAAAGCAAAAACCCTTTTCTTTACACACACACACACACACACACACACACACAAACATGTATACCAACAAATACCCTTCCCTCGATATGCTTTCTCCACAGATACACTGTGAGATTTATTCTCACATTGAGAATTTCACACTCAAGTATTTACTGAAAAAAAACACATGCAGCTGGTGATGTCTCTGTATTTATTGATATTCACCCCAGTTCCCAGACATAAAATACAATTAGTTTCTCTCTGTCTTTCTTGCAGTCGTTCCATCTATTTACCCTACTCTATCTGTCTATATGTGTTTTAATGGCTATAACGTTAGAGCAGGCTTCTGGTCTGTCTTTCCCATTTTCCCATAATTCCAGGAGCCCCTCTTGAGCATGAATGTTGGAAAAATGTTAGGAAATATTTTCCAGCTCTCTAACCTCAGAACAGATTCCACTAAGCCAGACTGTTGCGTTTATAAGCCAATTCTATTAGACCAGAGAGAAAAAGAGAGAGAGAGATACAGGGGGGGGGGGCAGAGAGAAAAGCATGTAATGTGCTGCAGTCAGAGACATAAAAGAACGAGTGAAAAGAGAGAGAGAGAGTGTGTGTTGTGAATGAACAATAGCTACTGATTAAAAGAGAAGAGTAAAGTTGTAGGCAATGAAGAAGATATCCTGAGATGTCTGAAGAGCCAGAGATTAAGATGGAGTTATAGAAGATGTGAAACACAGACACTCAACCAGGCAAAACAGCCAAGCACACAGGAGGAAGGGACTAGTAGCTCTCTGCGTGTGAGTGTGTGTTTGTGTGTGTGTGCAGACACATTTGCAGCCCTTTGGACGTTCTCACCAGTCAGATATTCTCAGAAGTTGGATGTCGTCCTCACTTTCCTCTTGGCTCCTTTACTCTCTGGTCCTGGGGAGTGTGTGTGTGTGTGTGTGTGTG
>JAGFZM010000218.1:87543-115048 GCA_017657215.1 Limnothrissa miodon
ACACACACACACACACACACACACAGTCCTCTCTCTCTCTTTCTCTCTCAATCTCTACATGTGCCTATAATAATATTTTAACAAAGAGTCTTCCAGCTTGAGTCCATGGAAAGTTCCACCTTTCCCAAATCCATAAAGCTTAGGCCCCTCGCCCAGACATTTCAAATGCCTGAGATATACGTGCATATAGTTTATATCAAGCACCCCAATATACACACTCTAAATATGTATTTACACCAACAGCAATCCTGGCAGCACAGATAGACAGACATGTGTGTCCTTAAAAAAAAATATTGAAGGTAATTTGTTTGTCAATATTGTTTCTGTTTGCTGCAAAGAAAGACTGTGTGCTCAGAGTTGCTTTTCTCAGCCTTTAGAAGGGACATGACCAGAAATTATACTCTGTCCAATGTGTATGTTATGATGTTATATTATGTTATGATGTTATATTATGTTATGTTTTGAAGTGCTGTATCGGGTACAGTAATCTTATTACCATCTTATAGCAGAGGTGAATTTCTTGTACTGTATTGCCATAGAAAAGTGTTAAGGCACTAAAGCCATACTTTAAATGTCCCGACTGCGTTAGTCTCAGACAGATTAACAAGCACTTTACACATAAACACACACACACACACACACACCACTGCAGACACCCTCTTCTGTACATCCCAATGACGCATAGACTATTGTATATCAGAGGGTTACACCACAAGTCTGCCGGCTTGGATTGAAATGAATCTTAAATGCTTGTGTGTGATGAAAAAAGATGAAAGTCTCACAGACGAGTTGTTATGCATGGCTGCGTTTTCTTTTATTTATGGGTTTCCTACGCCAGTGGTTTTATACTATATTTTTTACTGCCTTTCATTATAGACTTTGTTTCTCACAGACACAATGTGTTTGTGCTGCAGCAGCCTGAGCTCCTTCACACTGCAATTACAAATGCCGCATGTACTGTACATCTGCGCATTTGTATGTGTGTGTGTGTGTGTGTGTGAATTTGAATGTGAATGTGTGTGCCTATGTGTGTATGTGTGTGTGCCTGTGTGCTTCAGTTTCTGTGTGTGTGTGTGTGTGTGTATGTGTGCGTGATAATTACGCTCCGCCACTACAAACAGTGGTCCGGGTGGGGTCGTCTGATGGCTGGTGTGTTGCAGACAGGGTTAGGTAATGCTAGAGCCGCCGGGCGACAATCTCCCCACGTTTCCTCGCTCTCCCCATCGCTGTGGCTTCACTCGCTCAGAAACTGAGAAGGGCTGAGGTTACTGGAGCTCTACTAGCTAGAGCCACTTATGTATATGTCATCATATGCATTTTGTGTGTAAATTATACAAAAGGACTGTATGTGCATGTGTGTGTGTATGTGTGGGAAAGAAAGAGAGACAGAGAGAGAGAGAGACAGACAGACAGAGAGAAAGAGGGAGTGAGTGAGAAAGAGAGAGAGAGAGAGAGGGAGGGAGAACAGGGCAGACATGCAGACATGTTTGTGTGCAGCAGAAATGAATGTTTTGGTCAACGATACCACAGGTGATGGAGCTCTATAATCCTGCTGAAGGCTGGATGACACAGTCCCCTACTCAACCATTTCCTGTTTCAGTGTGAGGAATGGGAACCAGCAAGGTCAGTGAGGTTACACATGATCCTACACCTTATATACAGCATATATTTTAAAAGAATTGGGTCTGTTGGGTTAATAAAGAATCCCAAAATATACTGTATTAAGAGCAGCCAGGCCATACATTTACAAGTTCAAAAGTCAAAAGTTCTGGGCGAGAGCTGCTGAGTCCAAAAGTGAGAATAAAACTCTTTTCGAAAACTGACTAAGTGGGTTTAAGACCCATTTCATTCTAAGAATGGTTGGTGAATGAGGACCCAATGTTCCGTTTATTTTGGCCAGTAAAATGATTTGGATAACATCATATGATTTCTCTCTCTCTATTTTGCCTTGGTTTCTCTGCATGGCAGAGCCCTCACCATATTTATTCAGATTTATTCCATTGGTTTAGAGTGGTTGGTCGCACGCTTGTTATAATATTACAATAAAACTGCCCCTTTAGCTGCCATGAAAGCTGAATCCTTAATTCCAGAAATTTCTCTTCCTTCTATAAAATGCTCAATAGCTCATCTACTATTTTCTAAGTGCCACTTCCACAAGTTATCTGTATTATAGCCTCTTTTTCAGACTAAAGCACTTCCTCTAACCACCATCTCATAGTTCATTAAATTGGCCATCTAAAGAGGATCGCTGGTTTTTAAGAGCTTAACATTCTGTTCAATGGCAGCCTGACCAGAGACATAACTCATGAGAAGGAATGAGCAGCCACCAGAACAAGCTTGCCCTCTAGGTCTGCTTTCTGTCTGAGAGCCAAACCTTCTGCAATAAGTCAGTGCTGCCAGATCATTTGAACTCCTTTCATGTTGAGAAGATTGCCTTTAAAAAAAAAAAGCAAGTCACCCTAAATAAGTCAAAACAAGCCTTTCATATAATGAAATCTTAATGAGGTATACTTCTGCTCAGGGATCCCTCTCAACAAAGGGGTTGTCTGCAATTACTCTGGATCTAAGACAGGATTTGTGTGAAAACAGTCTGTGGGTGGGGAAACTTTTACAATCTCTCAAACACTTGGACTGAGAACCGCTACCATATGACAAACAAACTCCACAAACAGTCCTAGCGTTTCCCTAGCTAAGGAATTGCCATGGCCATCGCCAAGGCTGCAGTAAAGGACTGACTGAGAGCCAGCGTGGATCTCGGACTGAAGCATACTCGAGACATTGGCACACCACATGCCAGTTGGAGACGCGCACAGGGCCTGGTTCTTATTATCACATGCAGACAGCAGATGACGGCCACTCTTCCTGTGCATCAAACCCGGACACCACTGAGCCCACTGCTCCTTCTGAGCTACCAGTCCCCTCTGGGGTCTCACAGACGAGTGACCTCCCCCTCAAACACAAAGTCTGATGGTGTAAAACACTGAGACACATGGAGAGTGAGAGTTGCCTCGGAAGTGCAGCTTTTATGTCAGAATGAAACCCTATAGGCAAGGTTAGCTAACAGTGCATTGTGTGCCCCCATTGAACCCCATGTAATCTAGATATCTGGGATGGTTTGTACTAAAATGATGGGTAACACTTTATTTGAAGGGGTCTACATAAGGGTGACATAAGTATGTTATAAACACAACATGACGCGTATCATGACCATTAATGACCCTTTATTCATGTTCATGACTGTTGAAATGCAGTCTGGGATGTAGACTTTGCAAAAACCGAATGACACTTAATGACAGCAGTCTTAAACATGAATGAAGTGTCAAAATGTTTATGATACGTCTCGTGTCATGTTTGTGACAGGCTCATGTCACCCTTATGTAGACCCCTTCAAATAAAGTGTTACCAAATGATGCACAAACAAACATAATAGATTTACAACATACTGTACTGTATGGGGTGCTAACTTCATGCAGGTCAGAAACATGGTACATTAGCAGAATGCAAATTCTATTTCATTGAAGAAGTTGGCAATGGTTCACTTAGTGATTCAATCATCCATTTTGCCATCAAGAATATGTTCTCTTCTTGTCTTGCTTCTTTTTTCCCCTGGGCCTGGCAAGCTGATACATGAATAAAGCTGCATCTGAAGAGTGTAAAGCAAAGGCAAAACCCCCCACTTCCTAACCCACTAACAGAAATATATTTATGTCATTTTCATTTAATTTGTTCCAATAGCAGTTTTATTGCATTAGCTTGATATTTTTGTATATGAATATAATAATCAATTGCAGCTGGATATTTATCATTTGGAAATGCGGTTACTAAAAATTATTTAATAATTTCATATTTGCAGCTTAAGTCTGAAGACTTAGAGGGTTTTGCGTCTGATCTCCTCCTACAGTAGTCCAAACTTCAGCTCCATACCCAGGAGCTAGAAAGTACCTAATATGCTAATATGCTAATACGCTCCTACACTTGTGTTCCCTATACTGCATTTGTATTATATAGGAGTCAAAGACCACACAGCAACCTGGGATTGGGAGGGAAATGCCATAGCCAGTTGCAAACAAGCCAGGATCTTAACTGACTAGGAGGTTCTTTTCTATTGCACTGGTATTTGTATACAATAGCATAATAATTACATAGCATGTACTTATATCTGGTATTTGTTACAATAGCATGTTAATTACATAGCATGTACACACATAATTGGTAAGTATTATTGCATTAGTCAAGTACAATCATTTCCATGCAGGCCAATCTGAAATGTAGAGGCCCATCCCCCATCCCAATGTAGGCCCTGATCCCCCATCCCATGCAGTTTTAGTTTTGGAAACCCTATTGTAGTGCAGTACATCAAAAAGCAATGTTATTTTGGCCTGAACCTGACAAGGAAAGAAAACATTGACATATAATCTGTTAGGATAATTCTGAAGATGAATCACCTGTTCTGGGATCGGTTTGATTTGCATCTCTTGGCCCAGGTAACTCAATGATTTGTGGTTCATCAGCTGCACTCCAGCACCTACTTTTATTTGTACACTACAGCAGCCAGTTAAGGATTAGCCATGACATGGTGTGCATCTCTATCCTCATATGTCTCCCTCTGTCTTTCCATCTCTCTTCCTCTCTCTCTCCCATTCTTGTTTCCCCTCTTTCTCTCTCTCCCCTTTCTCGATTTCTCTCTCTCTCTCTTTTTTTTTTTTCTCTCCATGGTTGTGTTAATCCGGGTTATCAGCGGCTTAAGAGTGTGAAGCTGGCTGCTCTTTCACTGTCTGTGCCTGGACTGCGGCTGAGTCTTGTGCGGTGCTGCTGGTGAATAGCTGTGATGATGTCCATGCCAAAGGCCTATCTCTCACCTTACATTAGGCTAATGCGTCATGGTTGATCACACCTTGGGGACAGATGAGAGCTTCTATTCTACCAGGTAAGTGTGGATGAGCTGAAATCTCCCCATGCTGATCAGATTCATCATTCCTGTCTCAATAAAAAATCCCAAACACATAATATCTCTCTGTCTCCATCTCTCTTATGCCTCTCTCTCTCTCTCTCTTTCTTTCTCTCTCTTTTTCTCTCTCAAGCACACATACACACTCAGAACATTTGGCCATAGTGTACACACACACACACACACTCCGTCATATACATTCTTACTCTCTCTCATTTAGACACACACAGTACAGACACCTTTCCTCTGTCTCACTCTCTTATACATTCTCTTTCACAACAGACACACACACACACACACACAACATGATTTGTGTCTGTGATCAGAAGCACAATGGAAGCTCTCTGCATGATGTAACAGGTATAACAGTAGGAATGAGCTAGTATTCTTTCTCATTCTCTCTCCCCCTTCTCTCTCTCTTGCACCAAGATTTGACTTGTGTTTGGCAACTCCTAGATTAGTTGGCTACGTTTTGTGGAAACTATGGCGTATAACCGTGGACAATCTGAAATGTTAAGATGCCAAAGAAGTGTTTTGCCATCTTTAACACCTGGCCCTGTCTATTCTCATTTGGACGCAGCCCTTTGGTGACTACAACACACATGGCTTTTATTCACGAGAACTCATTACTATTCGAAAAAACTGTCCTCAAAGTCAAGGTAAAAAATAGCATCTTTAAAAGTTGTCGAAGTAACAAAAATAGCACTTTTAAGTACAATTTCTACTGTAGGGCATTACCACAGCACTGAAGAAACCATTGGTTAGCAGTAGATTCAATTCAGTTCAATTGAATTTTATTTGTACGGCGCATTATACATAAGTCATGTCTCATAGTGCTTCACAGCAAAGAGCACCAATGAGCAACAGGTGCAAGGAAAAGAACCCCATTTTTCATGATTGAGCATGGGTAGTAGCAGGCACTCATTATTGTAAAGTACACAGAAAGACTAACGACTTGGAAGCATTTTGGTGAACGTTGACTGGCAACAGTGTGCTGTGAGACAGTACTATTATTATTGGTTATAGTCCAAAATCCATCAATTTTGCCCTTTGTTTGACTGTGTCGGTATTAAACAGAACGGCTTGTCTACTTGTATAATATTAGCCAAGAGTGTTCCCCCCTGCATCATCAGCATAATCATTGCATTATTGCCAGGAACATTTGTGTGTGTATGTTTAAGTGTGTGTGTGTGTGTGTGTGTGTGTGCATGTGTTAGGGTGTGTGCGTGTCTGTGTGTGCGTGTGTTAGGGTGTGTGTGTGTGTTTGGTAGCTCTGTCCAATAAGACAGACACACATAAGAGAGCATAAATTGTTGTTTTCAGAGAGAAGGCTGAAAACTTGAGCTGAACATTGGACAACCCCTGCAAAGAGCCTTGAGCTTGGGTCTGACTACACTTGTTTCGTGTATCAAGTATGGGTGTATTCTTCATTCTTTGCCAAAGGGATGCTGGAGGGATGCATTTGGTTTGCGGACGTGAGTATGTGTGTGTGTATCTGTGTGTGTATCTGTTGTGTGTTCGCATGCCTGTGTGCGTGCGTGTGTTCGTGTGTGCATGCATGCAGGCCTATTTATCAAATAATTCATAACAAAATGCCACTGGGATTGAGTGTGTGAGGCAGAAAGAGAGAGAGATGTTGTATGATGTGATGAGAGCATGTCTGTGTGTGTGTAGAATCTCCATGAGAGTGTGTTTGTGTGTGTGTTTGTGTTTGTGTGTGCATGTGCAAGGAAGAACTCTTAGTCTTTTTCATTAAGACAGAAAAACACTGCTTGGAAGAAGATGAGAGTTAGAGAGTTGGTGTGTGTGTTTGTGTGTGTGTGTGTGTGTGTGTGTGTGTGTGTGCGCGCGCAACAGAGAGAGACTGAGATAGAACGTATGTGACTGGACTCTGGCCAGAGAGCTGGGATTTGAATCTAGCTGTGTCCTTGCTGCTCACTTGGGTTTTTAACTGGGGGGAACGTGTGTGTTGGCATGTTGGCTGCACGTGTCACCTCATCAGCCAAGATGGCTTCGGGAGGGAACAACAGCAGTCGAAGAACTATCCAGATTTCCTGTCCTTCCTTCCTTCCAATCATCCCCCATTTTTTCTCACTGTCGTTAATATTTCTCTTTCTCTTCCTGCCTCCATCTCTCGTTGTCTATCACTACCTCTTGTTGGCTCTTTTTCATTCTATGTTTAGAGTGTCTTCCTACAGTCTTGCCAACAAAATATTCACCCTCTTTCATCCACTTTCTCACTCTGTTAATATTTCTCTTTCTCTTCACCTCCATCTGCTTCTTTATCTCTCTTCGTTTTTCTTTTTTTACTTGTTGGCTCTTTCTTTCCATGTTCAGAATGTCTTCCTGCAGTCCTCCCAGCCTTTTGAAGCCTGATTGCCATGAAACAGGCCTATAGATTTACCTCCTCTCACGCACTGCAGTATCTGACTACCTGAACAAATCGATTTTAGTTCCCTTGCACATGGTCCTTCACTGGAACAGGAGAAGTGAGGTTTGTTTCGCCTGTTCTGTCCTGTCGGGTTTGTATTAGCTGAGAACATGCGGTCTCTTTTGGACCACTAGAACACTCTCTCATCTTGGACTATCCTGGACTGCTCTGGTGGCAGGCGAAGCAGGTCACCAGGCTTACTGTACACACACATACAAACAGATATGGATTCACATCCCATCCCCCAACCCACACCTTTGCCTCTTTATTCCACTGGCGTGGACAAGTGGGTCCATGGCCAGTGCTATACCAAAGATCTTTTAGAACACAAGATAAAGCATTCTAGGCTTCGTCAGTGTAATCAAACGGATACTTTGCAAGTAAGTTATGCAATAAGCATAATTTTGGTTATGGATAATTAATTTCATCAGTTAACCTTGCTAGCCCTGATTTGCTCAAATCAGGGAAATTAATGTATTGGTGGAAATGGAGTGAAATCCTAATAATTCCCCATTAAGTTTAACGGGGGTCCCTTTTACTACTGGTCTCTTAAAAAGTTGTGGCAGCCTCTCGAACACTACGTCATTGATACAGGATGAATCTCGTTTCGTCTCGCTTCATCAACCGTCTCTGGCTGTACTATAGGGAGCCTAAGTCTCCACCCCTTCCGGGTCGGCCCATGGGACCTAAGACCGAAAAAAAAGAATGGTAGTGAACGGAGAGATAAAAATGATTTTCTGGTCCATTTTACCTTATGTCCTGAATCACACATATGATGTAATCGAATTTAAATGATAACTAATGGTGTGACCTTCGACTGTGTTTGTTCTCTTTCGTTTCGAAGCCGAAACGTACGAGTGGATGATGCCTATCATCTCCTGCTTTTCTGAAGTCATTTTTAACCAACCCTTTGAAAAAGGGCAGTAAGCGCACTGACGCGCGCAGGCAACTACTTAGACAGCCCTGCGTGACGTCAGAAAGTCTATATATTGACTGCGCTTACGCTTCAGGTCCTCTTTGCCTCTTTCACCTCGCCTACTGCGTGTGTTTCTGAGTTGCCTTTTCGTTTGCTCTTGCAAATATTCTAAAAGCAATGGCTTTTTTGAAAGCCCACCACAAAAGCTTTTTTCAAAGCTCTACGAGGGATTCCGTCTTGCTCCAAGTGCTCACGCCGATCCCTAACTTCTGGTACCCCGAGACGCAAGATGGCTACTCATCGTTGCACCGACTGTGACCGTCCCATGGCGATCTCCGACCGCCATGCTATCTGTTTTATCTGTATGGTGAGCGAGCATGCTGTGCTCGCCTTTTCGCGGCCAGATCTTTGCTCGGCTTGCGAACGCCTCTCCCCTACGGCTATCGCCAACAGAGCGGCATTCTTCGTGGGTTCCACTGGTGTTTCAGGGGCGGGCTCTCCCCCCGCTGGCACTAGTGCTCTCGCTACCCGCCAGTCTATCGATTTTCCCCCGGCGTCCCCGCACCCGGTTGGGCTTATCGATCGGTCTTCAGTGGCTACTCGGCCGTCGGTTAGCTTCTCAGCGGCTAGCTTGCTACCAGCTAGCCAGCTAACCGCGGCCCACCAGGCTAGCCCTGCTAGCTCCATCGACGCTGCCTTTGCCCGCGCGGCTACCACGCCGCCTCAGGGTGACGATGACGACCCAGTTATCGAGGCTGTGGATGAGGAGGAGCTGTCTTCCTTCCTCTCCGCTAAAGGCACTACTGTCGAGGACCTGCCACCTATAGTGAAGACCCACGCCGCCCAGTTAGCTTCTGAGCTAGCTTCGTTGGCTACACAGGCGGCTAGCAGGCTAGGCCTGCCTCCGCCTCAGCGCTATCCGGAAGGGCGTTTCGACCCCTTTTCCGGCGCGCTTCCCTCTCCGGACGCTCTCCCTCTCCCTGCTCACCCCACGGTTGTGGCCGACGCGCAGGGCTCCTGGGAGGCTCCCTACGCCGCCATTGCCCCTATCCAGGGGCACGCGCCGTTCTACGCGATGGACGGAGCAGGCGCCATTGGCCTCTTACAGCTTCCTCGCGTTGAAGATGCGGTCGCTGGCTGTTTAGCACCAGCCTCTGCCACCACCTGGACATCGCCTCCCGAGCTCCCCTCCAAGCCGTGTCAACGCACGGAGAAGCTCGCCTCCAAGGCCTTCATCTGTACAGGCCAGGCGATAAGGGCGATGAACACCGCCTTTCTCCTCTCCTCTTTGGCTGAAGAGCTGGTGGCAGATCTGGCTGCGCAGCACTCGGACTTAACCGTCCATCAGCTGCGCAAAATCACCGCTCTCACTTTGCTGGCTATCCGGTCGGCCATTAAAGCCGACGGGCGCTCCCTTGGCCGTCCTTGACAGGCATCTCTGGCTGAACCTCTCTTCCATGCCAGAGAAGGAGAAGAAGCATCTCCTGAATGCTCCCATCTCCGCTGATGCTCTGTTTGGCCAGGCACTGGAACTACAGCACGACCGCTTAGAGAAGACGAAGTCGGCGGCTCAGGCCCTGCAACCCGTGCTTCCTAAGCGTGCTCCGCCTCAGTCGGCCGCTCCTGCTGCTCCTCAGACGCGTGCTCGTACGCCTCAACGGACGCAACAGAAAAAGAAGGCGGACGCGCCCAAAGCCGCGCAACAGCTGGCTACTGGGTCGCAACCTACTTGGCAGCGCTCCCGCTCACGCGGGCGCCCAGCTCCCGCCAACCGTCCAGCTAGCAGGGAGCGGCATAAGAGGCCACAGCGATCCTGATGCGATCGCGTGTGCGCGGCAGAGCATGTCATGCGACCGGCATCCATTGACTGCTATGCCTCTGTGTGCTCTCAAAGGCACGGGTCCTCGCTCTGCAGTCCCCAGCTTGGAGCGTTCCCCCCCGCTTCGGCGGTCCTCTCTGATCTCACCCCCTTAAGGGGCGCTGAGTTTGCCTTGTTCACAAGCACTCCGCACACACACTTTCGCCCCTCTGGGGCAATGTTTCACAATGAGCCCCGGCCCAGGTCGGAGGACGCTCTCTGTTCTGTCAGCGCTATCGCGCACTGGGGCACCGATGCGGTCTCTGGCGCGCGTTCAGCTGACGCGCCCCGCGCTATGCGCCTCGCGTGATAGCGCGCCGAGGCCTCTGCTAGTGTCACGATCTCCGCGTCCTCTGTCCCCCTCGCCTCCGAGCAGTGGGCATGCGACGCTTCGGAGTCGTTCACGGTCGGCGCTATCGCGCACTGGGGTACCGATGCGGTCTCCGGCGCGCGTTCAGCTGACACACGCCCCGCGCTATGCGCCTCGCGTGATAGCACACCTCAACGGCGCCCAGGTGGCGCCGTGGCCTCTGCTAGTGTCACGGTCTCCGCGTCCTCTGCCTCTGCAGTGGGCGTGCGACGCTTCGGAGTCGTTCACGGTCGAGAAGTCCTCCCCGTCCTCTCTCGCCGCTTCTGTCGGTCGATTCGTCGCCCAGATACGCGCAGAACTGTCTGCCCAGTCTGACACGTCTGCCCCTGGCCAGACGGGTAGCTTCTCCCCCCTCTTCGAGGTCATCACCAACGCGCACTCCAGGTCGGCTGCCCCATGGGGCGTCGCAGGTGCAGTGCGCGGCTCATCGACCACCAACATCGCTGACACGCGCTCCAGGTCGGCCGCCCTACGGGGTGTTGCAGGTGAAGCGCGCAGTTCACCGACATCGGATTTCGCTGACGTGCGCGCTGGGTCGGCCGCCCCACGGGGCGTCGCGAGTAATGCGCACGGCTCATCAGCCACGCGTGAGCGCCCAGCGGTCTCACACACGGCTAACTTGCCCTCAGCCCCCACACTCCGTCGGGTCTCTGATCTGTCAGTCGGACGCTCTTCAGCTTCGCGGACAGCCTCAGTCTTTGACCTCGGCCCCCCTAGTGCCACTCAGAGGCAGCATAGCACTTCGTTTGTCCTTGCTGCCTCCTCATGCCGCCGCTCTGCTCCGGCAGAATTGGGCGATGTGCACAACGTCACGTTGGGTATCTGTCAACAGTGTTGAAGGGCTATCAACTGCAGTTCAGGTGGCCACCCCCGCCCTTCAGAGGTGTCATGGAGTCAGTGGTGCCCCTCTCCAGGGCCCCTGCTCTCAGACAGGCGGCGCTGTCCCACTCGGCCTCTTACACTTACGCCCGCTGCAGCTTGCCTTAGCGGAACTAGGTGTATCCTCCAGGTCGAACCCCGCCCGTCGGATCTTAGTGTCCAGACGCATGTGGCTAGCCCTCGCGCATTGGCGCAGGCCGTCGTCCTTCACCAAAGGCGGCGCTCTGGTCGCTATAGCCAGACGCATGACGGTGACCACCGATGCGTCCAAGAGCGGCTGGGGCGCCGTTTGCTGCGGTCGCCCCGCCAGGGGTACATGGGGCACAGCCTCCAGGAGATTACACATCAATGTGTTAGAACTCCTTGCTGTCTTCTGCGCTCTGAAGGAGTTTCTCCCTCTTCTCAGAGGAGAACACGTTCTTGTGCGTACAGACAACACCACTGTTGTGGCGTATATCAATCGCCAGGGCGGCACGCGCTCTCCGGACCTGTTTCGCCTGGTGTACAAGCTGCTCACCTGGGCCTCCCGCCACTTCCTGTCGATCAGGGCGGCGCACTTGCCAGGTGTTCGCAACACAGGCGCGGACCTCCTCTCCAGGGGTGTTCCGCGTGCAACCGACTGGCGTCTCTGCCCAGCCGTGGTGCACAGCCTCTGGTCCCGCTTCGGGCGGGCACGAGTCGATCTTTTCGCCTCGAGAGAGAACGCTCACTGCCCAGCGTGGTTTTCGCTGGAACGAGATGCGCCGCTAGGGTCAGACGCGCTGGCACACCTGTGGCCGCGCGGTCTGCTCTACGCTTTTCCCCCCCTTCCTCTGATGCGTCAGGTGTTGCCCAGGATCAGAGCGGGGGCTCACAGGGTGATTCTGATCGCCCCCAATTGGCCATCTCAGAGCTGGTTCTCAGATCTGGTCTCACTGTTGGACGGCCAGCCGTGGACCCTCCCACAGGTCCCTGAGGAGGGACCTCCTATCGCAGGCTCACGGGTCGCTGTGGCACCCCAAGCCGGAAGCGTGGAGACTGACGGCTTGGCCCCTGAACGGGCACGTCTCCTAGAGAGCGGCCTGTCAGACGCAGTGATAGAGACCGTTCAGGCTGCTAGAGCTACGTCCACCAGGTCGTTATATACACTGAAGTGGCGTGTTTTCAGCACGTGGTGCAGAGACAGAGGCTGTGATCCTCTAGTCTGCCCTATTGGCGAGGTGCTTGCGTTTTTGCAACACCTGTTTGATCAGGGTCGTACACCCTCTACTTTGAAGGTGTACCTCGCAGCTATCTCAGCATGCCATGTTGGCTATGCAGCCGTTTCCCCAGGCGCTCACCCCCTTGCGTCGCGCTTCATGAAGGGCGTCAGGCGGCTTCGCCCCTCTTCCTCTCCTTCGGTCCCTACTTGGGACCTGGCCACTGTCCTAAGGACTGGCCCTTACGCCCTTTGACCCTCTGTCGAGTGCCAGTCTAAAGATGCTTTCCCTTAAGACTGCGCTTCTGCTCGCTCTGGTCTCGGTGAAGCGTGTCAGCGATCTGACTGCCTTGTCGGTCAGTCCTGACTGTCTTGAGTTCACGCGAGGTGACGCGCGGGTAACGCTGCGTCCAAATCCCTTTTCTCGCCCGAAAGTGCTGTCTACTGACCCTCGTTCGAGGGTCATTGAGCTCTCAGCCCTTCCTGAGACGGGCAGTTCTGTGCCCGTCACTCTGTGCCCGGTCAGAGCGCTTCGTGCCTATTTGACGCGTACGCGGAGCATCAGGAAGACGAACCAGTTGTTCGTCTGCCATGGCGAGCATGCCAAGGGTCAGGCCTTGTCTACCCAACGCATGTTGCATTGGCTTACGGAAGCCATACGTCTGGCATATGAGGCGGCGGGTGTTCCTCCGCCTGCTCATGTCAGGGCGCACTCCACTCGTGGAGTGGCGGCTTCTTGGGCTTTCTGGAAGGGCGTCCCTATGAAGGATATCTGTTTGAGCGCTTTGTGGGCCTCAGGCAACACCTTCGCGCGTTTTTACACATTGGACGTCACCAGGCCGGGTGTAGCAGAGAGTGTTCTCTCTGGGCCCGGCGGCGGTCCCATGGATCTTCCCACCTCGGGCTCCTTGGTGTTGGGCTCTTGAGGCTTGGTTGTTGTTGTTGTTGTAGTGATCCACTCGTACGTTTCGGCTTTGAAACGAAAGAGAACGTTACGGATACTAACGTATCCTCGGTTCTCTGAGTGAGAAGCCGAAACGTACGCTTCGGGCCTCAATCGCCGACGCTGGCGAGCTTGGCAAAGAGGACCTGAAGCGTAAGCGCAGTCAATATATAGACTTTCTGACGTCACGCAGGGCTGTCTAAGTAGTTGCCTGCGCGCGTCAGTGCGCTTACTGCCCTTTTTCAAAGGGTTGGTTAAAAATGACTTCAGAAAAGCAGGAGATGATAGGCATCATCCACTCGTACGTTTCGGCTTCTCACTCAGAGAACCGAGGATACGTTAGTATCCGTAACGTTATGTAATTTGTGAATTATTTGCTTGTAAAAAAAACATAATTATTTGGACTACAATTCGCCAGTCGCAAATCGGATGTCACGGCAGAATTTCTTCCTGCACACTTTTAATCACCGTTCGTTTCCCCATCAAAACGTTGATATGTCTTAACGTTATCAAAGTGTTACCACAACGCCAATGCAGGTTGCTCTTTCTACCGATTTCCAGTTGACAAGAAAATGAGAAGAAAGTGGATAAAACTTTACCGGAGTGGTGGCTAAGGTAAACGGTAGCTAACATTAGCTGACACCCATGCTATACAGTCTATAGAGTTTGCCGGTGATGTTCCGGAAGTGATTTTCCCATTAATTTTTCCCATTGACACTTAGATTACAACCCACGATATCCGAATTACGGAAGGAAGACGTCTAACTAGCTACGGCTTAACAAAACGATTGGTTGTGCTCACCTAGACGCCAAAATGTAATGTGATCTCCATTTTGTTTCAGTAAAAACATCTTTTTTCTGCGATTTCCCTTAGAAGTACTTCAGTACCCATAATCCTTTGCAATCCCACAATCCCAGCAACGCATCTGATTCGTGGACAAGTATGTTACCACGGATGTGTTTGTTGAAGCCCGGGAAAGCGAACAAGTTCACAAATGTCACCGTAGCCTACCTCACATCACAACCATGGTTTTGCTCGTTTTACATGTAGCCTACTGCTCGTTTGACACGACGCTTAAGCCTAACCTAATTTTAACTAGACATCCTTACCATGTCATTTCCATTTCCCTAAGATTTATAAATTTAATATGCTCATTTTCTTACCTTGCTGTATTACATTAGTTTTTCTCTGTATCTGGTGATATGAAGGGTATGTAACATGGTAAATGGCATTTGGGCTTATTAAAAACAGTAAATTCATTTGTTGTGGTGCAATCTATAACAAATAGAAATTACCACAAATCTTGATAAATGCTTTATTGTAACCGTCATTATCAATTCTTTATTCAGGGGAGCTTGACAGGCATTTGTAGGGAACCGGTGGAAACTGCAATGGTGGACACCAAAGCGGTGGTTGCAGTCGGGTACAAAATACTGTACCATGCTTTCGGTTAAAAAAAACGGATCTAAAACTTGATTGATGCAAATCTGAAGATATATACAATATTCATACAATATTACAACACTATTTACACAAACTACTGAGGAAATACACCAAAATTTAGCTATCTGATTGCAAGGGCAAGATCGTGGCTGTCGTCTACTGGAGAAAATTCAAAAATGACGTTAGCCGCAATCGTCTTTGGGATAGGATCGGACGGGGTAAGTCTGGGATATGTAGTTTCTGAACTCGGGGGTAAAAAATATGTACACAGTCTTGTACCTTTGCCTTTTTTAGCCTTTTCTTTAGTTTTTTCACTCTGAACGGAAGGTTACACGGTCATCACCTACCCCGTAGCTGGATAGAATGAGTCGGGACTTTAAACGCTTTTAAAACGCGATTTTATGGAAAAGTCAATGGCAAAACAGGAGCCTTGGAACCACTTCCTGGTTGGAAGTTCCGGGTTCACTGGCCAACTCTATTGCTGATACCATTAAACAGGCTAATGTTACTATGGTGACGTAAATGTTATGAGACAATCGCTGTAGTCCGCTACCTGGTCTAACACAAAACCTAAAGTAACTTTTGCTGCAGTTCGAAATTTAGTGCTGTCTCAACATCAATGTGTGTCTTTAAAATTCACAGACACGTGTGACATCCATAGCACATTTCAAACGGGATCGGAAAATAGCTTTTATCACTCCATTGACCGTCATTCATATTTTTAATAGGTCCCATGCGGTGTGACTTTGTCTCCCTATGGCTGCAGTACAGGATGGCTATTTGTTTGTGCTGGATTCTCTCAAAACCCATTCCTCTTCCTGTTTCAGTGTCCTGAGATGTGTGATGTGATTATGTGCTTATGTTTTTTTTTTCTGTTCCCACATCTTACTTCCTATAAGAGTATAGTCTTGGGGCAGTTTTTTCTCTCCTCCTCTCTCCTCATGTACTCTACCTTTTCTTTTTTCCTACCTATCCTTTTCCTGTCTTGTCTACCCCCTTGTCATAATTAGTAGTTGTATTGTATGTATGGACGGGTTGATGGCAACTTTTTCCTTTTCACTTGTACTAACTTGTGACTAGTGACATGGGTTATTGTGAATCACTATAAAGGGTTCTCTCATCACATCACATCTCATCTCATCTCATCTCTCATCATTATAATGTGTAGCGAGGTTTGTTCTAGTCAATCCGATCTCATCAGTCTGAAAATCAAAAGTAGCAACAGACTGGCTTCAGGATTTTTGTGGCCCTGATCTTGATTTAAGTTTTGCCCACTCTTCTGTAAAAACACCAGTTAAAATCTCAAACCAAACATGATTGATTAACACATAATCAATAAATTAATCTTGTTGTTTGAGATCAAAGGGTGCTGTCCGTATGAAAAAAAGAGCTAGAAAATGAACTGAATGAGGCACTAGAAAATGAGTTTGTGACCTTAAACAACATGGTGATGAATGGATTTGCACTGGATCCCTTCTTGAAGATAATGACAAGTGGCTGGTTCTGTCTCTGCTAGTCTCGTTCTTAACCGTAAACCTGCCATTTTACTTCCAGGTAATCTCTCTGTGCACCCTTAAATCTACTGGGTAGAGGGCTGGTTGAAAAACTAACAGTTCATTTATTTATATATTTATATTTGGTTAAGTGATAGAGACAGAAGAATGGCTGCAAACAACATGAAAGCAAGTCCTGTTTCCACCTTTCCATTAAACGTGACTTGGCCCAAGTTGGGCTAGTTTATGGGACAGGCGCTGTTTGTTTGAATGTCTTTATTTGGAAAGAGAGAACCGTTTTGATTTGTGCTTTGGGCAGCCCTGCAAATGTCATCCTGAGTCTTTTGTGTGCCGACATCGCAATGTTCTCTTCAGAGAATTACATACACACCCACCCACAAACACACACACACACTTCTCACACACACACAATCACACACCGACACACACAAACAACCTCGGATACAATGGACTTGTGAAGTAACAGAAAGCCACAGCGTTGGGAATGACCGGCAGTATGGCAATTACCTCATAGTGGAAGTGAGGAGAGATGCTTTTCCCATCCCAGTCACACTGCAGCTCAGCTGCATTTTCCAGCCCCGAGGCCAGTCTGTGAGGGGATGTGTTTCAACTTCACTCACAATAGATCTGGGTTTGATTTGCTAAAAATGTTCTCTTTACATGTTACTGTGTAAAGAAGATTTACCTTTACCAACAAATATTTACCTTTTCCATGTTGTTTACTTTTCTACTTTACTTTTCAATTCCCAAACTATCTGTTCACTTTATCTAACATCATCGTAAGATGCTGGCCATATCCACTGGCCTCAATTGTGTTAACTTGGTATGCATAAGATTTTTGAATTGGCAATAAAGTGCTTATCTGATTGTGTTGGGAGTTATATCATCTTAAGGTGGAGGTTAAGGTCTAACTCATGAATAACCTAGTGTTAACAAGGTTTTGGAAACCCAGCTCCAGGACCTGACTCAAAAAAAATAAATGTAGACAATTATTCTCTTTAAATAATTATTTGCATTATTAGGCTACCATAAAGCATGTACAGTAGAGGGTTAAGCAATAAACTTTGCTTTATGGTTAGCCTTGAGAAAGGGGTAAACTTGCTAATAGAGTGGCCTGTTGCTTTTTGTTTAGGAGAATGGGGACTTCTATTAGGTTCTTCTATTAGCGGGTTTACCATAGCATAGCATCTGGGTTAACTTACCCCAGGTTTGCCTTTTACTGTAATCATCCTGTAGGAAACCTCATTCAATTACCTTGTTTTGTGTGTATGTGTGTGTGTTAGTTACTATTTAAGTTTATGTGAACTTCCTGAATAAAATAACACTGAGGTCCTCAAGGTGCGAAAGGCCTGTTTATTGAGATAAGAGACATAAGACTTTTACCCCCTTGAAAGGTCAGAGGTCACATCTGGGCTGTTTGTTTGGTGAGGACGGGGATGGTGTTCTTCTCTGAGGAGGGCTCCCACCAGGCAGGAGGTTTTCACAAGCTGTCACTCCAGCGACCCTCCTTCCGGAATTCCCCAGGAATGCGGGAGAGACTCGTTTAGATATCCAGGTTGCTGCCCTTGCTGGAACACTTCCAAACACCAGAACGAGTTGGAAGAACGGTTAGCAGAAATATCCAGGTTGCTGCCCTTGCTGGAACACTTCCAAACACCAGAACGAGTTGGAAGAACGGTTAGCAGAAATATCCAGGTCAGTCTATCCCAACCAGCCTAGATTGTTTTTATTAGTGGAATCCTGATGTCCCTCCTCCTAAGCCTTGAACCCTCAAAGCGTGAATCATCAGCCAGTCAAGGGGCAGATTTTCACGAATCAGACAATAATGGGGCAGATTATCATGAATCAGCCAATCATGGGGCAGATTATCATGAAACAGCCAATCATGGGGCAGATAATCACAAATCAGCCAATCATGAGCCAGATTAGTGGAGACAATAGGGTTGAGCTAGTTCATCATTTGTTGCATGGCATGATGTTCTTTTCCTGCGGCTCTACAATGGGCACCTTATTCGTTTACTAAAGAGTTTCATCTGTCTGGAAGGGACACTGTTGAAGTGAGACCAATGGTCCATACACCACAAACATCAAGGTCAAGACTGCTATAATGCTCAACCTCCCCCCACACACGCACAACCCTACCCCCAACTCTAGAGGATTTAATTTCCCTTTGCATTAGCAAAAGACACACACACACACACACACTCTCTCTCTCTTTCTCACTCTCACTCTCTCTCTCACACTCTTCCTCTATCCACTCAAAAATGTTCCATCGTTCTCAGCTCCTGTGTTTGGGTTTCTGTTTCCCGTCTTTTGAGAATCTGTCATTAGTTCCAGACCGCAGTGCTGCCTCATCATTCCTCCCCTGGATCGTCACAATCCCCAGGCTCTCTCAGCTCTGCAGAACAAGCCGCACTGGCCCCTGAAACCTCTCCTCTGCGGCCAGGAATCGGACTCTGGGTCAAAACCCAATCAGGTACTCCCAGAGTGGGAAACAACGTGCCTTGGCTGGAAAAGTTTAGGAGTTTAGGACCCGACATGACATGGATGTTCCCCTTTACCCTCCTGGCAATAATAAAACATTGAAGTAATTGAACGTTGTCACCACACAACCCTATCTGCCCCTCTGTGTGTGGAACTGGGTTGAGAGAGCCTACAAATGCTGTAACCTTTTAGCAATGAGCAGTGAGTGTACTAAGAAATACAGGCTTCCTCTTACATCTCCACAGACTGAGAATCACACTAATGGGCATCGGCATTGAATGTACAGTACAATAGCAGATTAGTTCAAAGCAATTACCAGCATCACATGTAACAAGAGGCTCCCATTGCCTGTGTCTCTCATTCTCATTCTGAAATGCTCCATAAAGGATAGGATTGGTGTAAATTAATCTATAGTTCTGTTGTTCAAGGACACTGAAAGAAAAATAACCCAAAAGTTTATATTGTATAAAATATTTTTGTTCTTTTCCTACTGGCAGTGACTGGTGACCTGAATAACAGGGATATGGATTGATTCACACTGAAATTCTCCTTTAAGTGGTAAGTACTAACTGCACTTCATCTATAATGTAAGTATACTAAAGGTAGCTTAAATATGCACTACATGTAGACTAAGTGCATTAACTGTTCACTTGCAGTTCTATATTGAGGAACTTGGGGAAATTTTACCGAGTACTTGCCATTTTTATAAAACAGAATCCATATTTTCAGCAAATGACAATGTGCATTCAAGCAAGGTCCTTCTTTTGATAACATCCTAGCTTTTTTAGTATGCAGTACTTTTTTATGCAGTACAGTGCAGTATGTGTGTGTAGTTGTGTAATTGTGTTTCTCTCAAACAAAGTGGCATTGTAATTTATGAGATTGGGATTAGCATATTGGCCCTTTCCTACTGAACTTTAGTTTGTTTTGTAGCTTTTAACATGTCCTTTTATGGTTTCAATTAGTCACACCATGAGCTAGTAGATCAGATTATATCCTGATAATACACACACTCACACACACACACTAAGAGTCTCCTGTGACTGGAAGCTTTGGGAGAAGAAGCAGACAGGGATCTCCTCTTAGACTGCAGGACACAGGGGGCTTGAAACCAAAGGCATGACAGTTTTGTTCACCAGTACGTCCACAGGTAAAGCGTCCTTGACCAAGACACACCTGTAACCATTTAATGCTCCCTGCATGGGAGCTGCTGTAGCTGCCAGTCTACTCTAGTCTCTCTCTCTCTCTCTCTCTCTCTTCTCCTCAGCTTCCAATCTCCATTTCTTCTCCTCCTTGGCAGGAACGGTGAGCATCCTCTCACTGGTGCATGATGGGTTTTATTTTATGACTCGGAGGCGAGAGGCTCTCTAGTGTTTGACTCGTTTTAATGAGGCCCACAAAGACAGGATACAGAATTGCGAGTGACGCTGATGACTTTATGGAGGCCTTCACAGATGCAGATCATATTTTATGGAGGCCTTCACAGATGCAGAGCATCCTTTAAGGTCCAAAGATGATTAGGAACAGCGCACAGTTAGTAGTAGATGTCAGAGTCTGTCTTCACTTTAGCAAGTTGGACGTTGCAGTCAGTCCAGGTACACAGAGGCCACAGTGTGGGTTTTTTTTTTTTTCTACCAAAGCACACACCAAAACTAGCCAGCGACTGGCTGTGAGAGTCTCGACAGTGAGATCAGTTATTTGCCAGATGGTCACACCTTTTGTAGTCTTTTTTGGAAGCAGTGCCATAACTCTCTTTGGAAACTGGCACAGCCTTGGGGCACAACTTCTGCCAGTCTGCCAGTCACCATTATTAGAAAAATGTTATTCAGTTCAGTTTTTGTGACTTTTTGTAAAGTTCACACTAGGACGAACCAGTACATTAGCCAATGTGCATGTCAGATTAATCAGTATAATAGGATGCAGATTCATCTAGGTTTTATGAAGAAATCTTTAACTGTATGGTTATTTGCTGTGTGTGTGTGTGTGTGTGTGTGTGTGTTTGTGTATGTGTGTGGACCACATGCCCCATTTGTCTTCTTGCCAACTGTACACCAGCACTTTCTCACCGCTAGTCTAGTCGGCCATTTGCCCTCTCCACCTGCAGGTGTTGGATCACCTGTCTGTCTGTCTTTCTGTCTGTCTCTCTGTCTTGGGCATTAAATCTTTTCTGTTCTTCACTTTCTGTCAAGAATTTGGTCTGATTCAAAGGTGTAGTCTCCCTGTCAAGTGTTAGTGGCCAAAAACCCCAGTCTGGTTTTGTTTAAATATTACTATTACATTAAGGATAGTCTGCCTATGTGATTTGTTCTAGTGTTGGTGTATATGTACCATAATTTAGAGACATGAAAGGACTGTGAAGGCCTGTTTTACCCCCACAGTTTTTGAACAGCCAGTGGAAAAAGGCAACTTTTTACCTCAAACAGTTAAAGAACACATTTTTGCTTTGGCTTTCGATTAATTGGTATAGGTTTAACCTGGCCAAACAGCTACCATGAACATAAATCATGGTTCTTCCATCCTTCAAATAAAAATCATAAACTATTAGTGGCTTGCAAAGAGGCTGTCAGTTAGCAAAAAAAAGACCATTCCAGTACCCTAAATCTAAGGTTTTAATTGGGCCGGTAAAATTACTCATTTACAAATGTCATTTACAAATGTCTATACATATATTTTCAAACTGTATATGTTCAAACCTCTCATCCATTCTAGTTCCCTGTGCAGGGACTGCATGAAGAACTTGAAATTAAATTTCTCCATTCCTTGGTTGGTCACTAATCATCAGGGGTAGGAACTGATGGCATTTTGTGACATTGTACGAGCTATGTTGGCCCTCTGAGGACAGTCTTAATGCTCATTTGGGCTATGGTAAATCTGAGTTTGACTCTCCTACTCTAACACATGACATGACTAATGTCCATATCATCATGTTCTGTGCTCAAAGCTCGTTCAGACAAAAGTGGTCATCCTGTTGTTGAACCAACACAGAATTAGACACCGAATGTGACACTATTGTAGAAGAAAGCAGAGAAATATATCATTAGTGGACAGGACTGTCTATCAAGTGGTCACATTACGACATAATTCACTCTGTCATTCTCATTCACAGCTCACAAATAGTTTGTCAATACCATTCTACCCATAGATATACATATAGAATGGCCATTCTGTATATCTATGATTCTACCCACCTCATCATCCACACACACACACACACACACAGAGGGATACTCAGATGTGCCATCATTCCCACAAGTTTAGCTGACCTCTTTTTTCCCACCTTATGTTTAGTGTGGCTCTGAGGCCATCTGTCAGTGTCCGTTAAATGACCAGCACACACACACACATCAAGTACAACAGCCAGTCATTGCATTCCTTGCATTCTTGCTAGTGTTTTGCCCAAGCTCACCTGTCCAAAGCAATACAACGCCTCTCATCTGCACACACATTGCATCCTGCACATCCACACAATTCACACAGGGCTCTGTGTAGCCAAAAATCTCTTATATAACTGTATGTCGTCATATACGTGTATGACGTCATTATTAAGTTATTGTCATTGCAGTAGTTGACACAACACAGCTTGTTGCTAGTCCACATACCCATTAGTAGCTTAACAGTGGGCATCATGTTGTGGTGATGACAAGCCCCCCTGTTATGCTTGGGGAGGTGTCACAGTATCCCACTGTTAAATGGTGTAACGCATTTAGACGGATATTTTCGGTTCTCCGTCGCTGAGGTCTTGAATACGCGCTGCTGTCAGAAGATCATCACCTCCCTGGCAGTTGGTAAGGCTGACAGCACGCAAATGCTTTTTTTAGAGACTAGGATTTCACTGGGGGAAACATAATGTGCTTAGACACTTTGTGAGTGAAAAAGAAAAGAAAAGAACTACACCCCCTGACATATCATTGAAAAAAATGCTCAACGAGAATTTGCGGGCTTCTGAACAACCAAAGTCAAGTATATATTTATGGGCTTCATGTGAAATGCGGTCTTAAGCGATGCTCAAGAGTATCAGAGTCCCGATTCGTATTTCCCGCTGAACCTCCTCTTATCTGTCTCATGCATTTGAGTGAAACCAGATCAGCAGCTGGGCCGTACAAAGCAGGAACTCTAGCGGAATGAGGGGAGAAAAAACTTTCACTAAACTTTTCCTCTCTCTTGTTCCTGGCCAATACGGGAGCAGGGATTTTGTGCTGGCCTCTCCCATTTGCTGACTGCAATTTGATTGACAGCGGCAGGGCATTTTTTTCTCCTTCACTTTAGTTCCAAGACTTCTCAGTGACGCTGGAAAGAAGGGGGACCATCACTTCTGCTCCTAGAATCAACGGCGAGCAGATCAGAAGAGCGAAAGCGAAGGGAGAGGACGCGCGCTAGAGAGAGGGCAGCCCCCGTCCACTTGACCAACTGGAGGAGTCCGGACTTCCACAAAACTTATGGCTGCATGAGAAATCCCGTTCTTCTTCCCCCCTCTCTCTCTCTCTTTCACCGGGATCTGTGGGCTACCAATTCTCTCCTGATCACAAGTTGTCACAAAGTTTTTTCTTCCAGTTGCTCTAAAGAAATAATCGATCCACAATTGCTGTGGACGTCTCGCGACGGCCATGGATACACACATAAGATGGAAAGTTAAAAGGAGGTTAAGGGACGCGCAGCTCACTTTAGCGATAATTTTACTTTTTGTCACCTCACAAGCCAGTTCAGGTAAGTGGCATTGGTAGGACCTGTTGATTTTTTCCCCATGCAGTCTGCACTCGTTGTTGCTTGTAGGCTACATCTCGCATCTCCTGAGCTATATTCTATTACATATTCAGTTTGAGGCTGGTTATTGTTGCAACTCCGACCCTATGCTCATAAAAATGCTGTAGAGTTTATACGTTAATAACTTTGCCGAGGTGACCTACAGAGGAGGGGGGGCTTTTGTCTCTTGGCATGCACCATTGTTGCCCTGTTGCGCCTTTTACAGCGAAGAATGCAACAACAGACAACTGACCCTTACAGGTTTAATGGGCCTGGACATGATTTGTTTGGTGCCCGGTGGCACTATTCTGTCAGAAAAGAAACGTTATCGCTGCAGTTAGGAGAACTCACTATAGGTTATCCAGCCAGTCCCTTCGCCTGACTTGTGTTAAACAAGGGGGTCCTGCGCCCTCTGTTGTACTTTTTGCCCCCACAATTTCCATTATTTAATAACACCACTGTGCGCTTTTTATCCTGACAGACCCTTCATCCAGCTTAGTGCTTCTCAGCGTAAGCTACAGCCTGCCTGCACCAAACGGAGTGGTCAGGCTCTAATGTATTTAATGGTTATTGTGTGAAGATGCTTACATTAGAGGGCATGATATGCTTTGACTGGGTTTTAACAACATTGTAGGCTGCAGCCCAAATGGAATTAAAGACACACTAAGTTAAGCGTCGATCCCCTCATTTGTTTTTTGGTAACTTTAAAGTAAACCTAACAATAAAAAAGACGATTTATGTATTTACTCTTGCACAGTTGATTTGTTATTCTTAATTGGTAAGTGTATAAGGCCGTTATTCGGGAACGGCACTGGTAAGTTTGGAACTGTATTTAGCCAAATTCCCCTAAAACATCAGTTAGCCCGTGGTGCGAGCTCAAGCGCCTTTTAATTTTTTTTAATGAAGAACATCAGTCGTGCGAGGCAGACAGCCTAGGCGCTCTGATGGGAAGGCGGGGCTGAAGCTCGTGCAGGGTGGAGTCGCCGCGTGTCATCTCTGAAGATCAGAGATTCGCGCAAGATGAGATGGTTCATGTTATGCAAAAAAAATGCATACACGTAACGTAACGTTGCGCGAAATACATACTGAGATATGAAAGCCGGAGGCAAATATAATTGCTCAGTGGAATTGTAGAGGTTGTCCAAGAAAATCTACATGCCTCGATGCGCACCACCTGTGAAGAGCGCGAGAGCTCAAAGGGTGCGGCTGGAATGAGTTTTTCAGCCTTTGCGACAGGCATGCTCAGCGACTATCGCTTCAGTCTGGTGCAGTGGCTGGCAATGCAGTGTATGTCAGCATAACAAGAGATAATTTCTTGTGTGTGTGCATTGTTAACTTGTTTATGTTTGGAGGAAGATTCCATTGCACTGACGCTGTTGCCTGTTCAAAACTTTATATGTTAATAATGGTGTCTGTTTGTGTTCTGTGTGTGTGTCAGTGAGCGAGAGGAAGCTAGAGAATTAGTTCATGGTTGTCTTGGTAGGTGGCCTGCTTGCTACTGTATTAGTGCTAGATAGACACCCATGAACAGAGCAGGCATTCTGTACAGCCAACATACCCCCTGACCAGGGGAGCTTGGAGCTGGATTCAATCACTCAGGCAGTTAGTTGAAATGTTCAACAATCCTGCAGACACGTAGGTGTGCTGGCAAGGGACATGACTCATGCTTGCAATGTGTGGAGCTGGGAAACCCAATGCCTTTTTAAACTTCAACGTGTGTTATGAGTATAACTCAATGTCCTCCCCTTATATATGAAAGGCTTGAACTCTGTCTGTTTCTCTTTCACTCTCTTTCTCTCACTCTATCTCTGGGTATCATCCTGTCTGCTTTTCTCTCAACATATCAAACAGTCCATTTCTGTGGCGCAAATGAATGTGAAACTGCTGTAGGTCCCTAACAAGCTCTTTCTCTTAATATAGTAGATGTAAGCCATATTTTCCCATTGTGGTTGAAAAATGACATCATGAAAGCGACATCATGATTTTCTTTCTTTTTTTTCTTCTTTTTTTTTTTGCTGCCTGCACGGCCTCACCTATGACAATCCTCTGATGATGTCAAGGCAGAGAGGCGTGGTTAGCCATCATGTCAACCATGTGATTGGTGTCTTCCTATTCCGCTCAGATATGATGATGTGGAGTTGGGGGAGCAGGGAGATGGGAGGGGAATCATGGGATGCTGGAGGACTGCCTTCTTCTCGATACTCAACGTAAAAAAAGAGTTGTCAGTAGAGACACATATGGTGGATTGGAAGTTCACCATATGTTTTCGGTGAACGTTTATGAGAGCTCCGGCAACGTGCTGGAAACTACTAGCTTCCCATAAGGAGTGCATTGGCTGAATGTACAGAACGTGTTTTTTGGTGTAAATTCAAGCGAGATGAGTCATAGAAGGTTAATAGGTAGCTGGTCCAGGGGCCTAGTGAGAGTTTACTCCTGACGAACAAGTAGAGGAACTAAGTGTGATTAACATAATTACGCTGCTCTGTCTAATTAAGCCGTAAAAGACTGGAATGTGTGTGTGTGTGTGTGTGTGTGTGTGTTTGTGTGATTTATCCCAGGGGCCCCTAACAGCGGTGGCCCCCGTAGAGAACAGGCCTCCGTCCCAGTTGGATGACATCATGGCTGGGTTGCAAGGGCTCAGAGAGAGAAAGAGGCATCATGACGGGGGAATGCGAACCCAGTTCAGGATCAGAGAGAACGCTTGTCAAGCAGCAGCAGCAGAGGCACCAGTGCCATTATGGCTCAGAACCAGAGACTGTATGCTTAAAACACGCTCAGCTATAGCTCTGGGTTTTCAGTTAACAGAGTGAAAGGGGGAGGAAGGTGGGGGTGGGATTGAAACGAATTGTTTCCTCAGTAAATGTCTCAGGATTCCTTGGAGGCAGATGTTCAGTGTTGTTCAGCACAGACTATTGTTTCTAATGTAGCATGGCCGTTTAGCTAGGACCATTAGATGATGTGGGTGGTAGTTTAGCAAGTGAGAGCAATGTATGTATTATGAATAAGAAGAAGAAAAGAAGAAAAGAAAAGACAAGAAGGAAGTCAAGCTGAAATGCATGCTGGGAAAGTGTTACTTTTGTCCTCTTGATGTGGTTTGCAGTTTATGGTCCCTGCCACTCCACACCAGCCCCTTTTTACTGGGATCCATCAAGGCCGAGGCCAAGGCTCCAGGCTTCAACGCGTCCCTGTGTCTGTACTGGAGTCAGTCCTCCTTCCCTATCTGCCATTTAGCCTCCACAGCTCTCAGTGTCAGCCAGTCAGTCAGGCACTTCACACCATTAAAAAGACATTACTTTTTTAATGGGAATTTGAAAAAAGAGCCAGCTGTAATTAATTTGTATGTGTTGTAGTTAGTTTGTATTATTTTTTTTTCCACTACTGTTTCTACTGTTAGTAATGCACAGAGGCTTTTGATTTCTTTGGGAGTATTGAGCAGTGTGGAGCAGAACTGATGAGGAAGGAAATGAAATAAAACACTCATGGACAGAAAAAGTGATGAATGAAAAAAGAGAAAGTGAGAGGGAGAGTGAAAGAGAGGAGAAAAAGACAAGGGTGGGGGAGAAGCCTGCAGGTTTTATGTACTTCTGTAATAACAGGACAGCAACAGGAGAGATGGGTCACTGGTTCAAAGGTCACTGGGTCAAATGTTTGGGGTTGTGGCCTTTCAGGGACAAACGGCCCTGAGGTGTACAGTTTGGGCTCCGCAGGGAATGGAATGTCTGGACAGCCTGTCTCTGAGGCCTTGGAGTCAAACTGTGTGTGTGTGTGTGTGTGTGTGTGTGTGTGTGTGTGTGTGTGTGT
>JAGFZM010000219.1:7804-22231 GCA_017657215.1 Limnothrissa miodon
TTACTTTATCTTGTACAGCCTGTCTGCATTTTGTTCCAAAGCACCTGCATTAATAATAATAATAATAATAATAATAATAATATTGAATTGTTTTCTGTTTAAGTTTTCTGTTTTTGAATGGAAGAATCTATTTTGTTTTCATGACTGGATTGAATTAATAAAGACTTGACTTGCCATCTTGGTGATTTTTTTCTGCCTACAACTCAACCGAAACATAAATATTTCATTTAATTCCTATACTATACTACTATACTACTTACTATAGTCTAATAACATTTTCAAAGAATATACACACACACACTATAGTGTGTGTACATCTGTGTGGACATCTATACTCGTATTGCTTATTAGGCATAAAAGCACAGTGTAGGCAGAGAAATAATGTAAATAAACCTATTAGCCAGATATCTGGGTCGTATTTCAACAGTTGAGGTTTTATCTTCTTTGTTTTACCTTTATTGCTGTCAGAAATGATGATTCTTTCATTTTAAGTCCATCCTCTTCTTCACGTTAAGTTTTACTTTGATTCATGCCCTCAGGGACTTCCCATTCATGTGTTTACATGCATGTAAGTGGAGATGGTGGTTAGTGGGTTTGTTAGGTTTCTGTTGTACTGCACTGCTGTGACTCACACTATAGCGTGTGTGTGTGTGTGTGTATGTTCACCATGAAGGGTTGATTATGTGAAAGACATGCATTAGAAGCAAAACTGTAGTCTCCAGTACCGCCATGCTACCAGGGTTGGCCCACCTTCAAACACTGTGGCTGTGTCTGTCATTAAGTTTATTCAACAATGGTAAGTATGTGTGTGTCAAACATAGCATTGAATTATAATTTAGAGAATAGCATAGCATTATAATTTAGAGATGAAATCAGAAATAATTCTGAATAGTTGTGGGAGGGCATAATTGTGCCTTGTGCATCTTTTGGTTTGGTCTGTCAGCTGTGTGCAAAGCTTAGAAACGTGAAATGAAACATTCAACTACTTCTCCATGCAACTCTCTATTACATTTAAGTCTATCAGAAGTACCATGTTTCATCACAGCTAAATTTGTGTAACTTGGTTTACTTGCTAAATGTTAGTAGCTATTTTAGTAATGCATTCATATATGTGTGTTCAGAGTATCATGGAAGAATGTAATCTGATTTATGACTATATCATGACAGAATGACCTAAATATACTGTATCTATGGTGATTTACAGATTTATGCATGTTTCTACATTAAATAGTTCACATGTATAGAATACCTGTATTTGACCCTCAAAAAATAAACTGTTTGTTAGTCAAGATAAAAGTGTCCCCAATAGGAGGTAAGGTAATTGGGGTAATATGGAAATCATGCAATTTGTAAATGCTGTAACCATTGTGATCCCGGTTCAAAGTCTGGTCCGAGGTTCTTCTTCCGATCTTTAACCCACCTCCCACACACTTCCAGTCACATGTCTATGGGCCACAAAACCCTGGGGCATCATGCCACAGGTCCAGGGACTCGGGTTCGAGTCCGACCCTAGGTCATTTCCCGATACTTAACAATTTTTCTCACTCCCACTCTCATTTCTTATAGACAAACATACAGCCCAAAGTATATTTTAACAGGGTGTTAATAAAAATAAAATGTTTTTTGTTTGTTTATGTATGTTGCAGAGTCCATGGCATATGAATGTGATACACACTTGAGTGCACTGGATTTATTTTTCCTTTTACAGTGGAATTGCTCAGGACTGCTTCCAAATGCCACATTCACAGTTGAAATCAGAAAACAAGGGTAAGAGTGTTTGAGTCACATCATTCCACATTAGACTTGATATTTAAAGTTGAGATCAAAACGAGAGGTAAGAGCATTCGAGTTCGAGTAACATAATTCCCCATTAGACTACACTATAGTTAGACTAGTTTAGATCAAAACACAAGTGCAGTCATGCCACGTTAGACTGCTGTACACTCTCTACTATATATCCTGCATTATACTATATATATTGGCTATGAGTGATGTGTGAATGTGTTTTGTGTGATTGTTTTTTTTCTTTGACATTTTCTGCTCTGAACGTGTGCTGTACTTGAAGATGATGATTCAACAAAACTTGTTGAAATGTTACTGTGCTTCAGAGTCAGTCTTGCCAGCTTTACCTCCAAAGGTCAAACGCTCAGTTTCTTCTAAAACAGAACTGAAAAATGTGTGTGTGTGTTTATTGCTGATAACAGAAAGTGAAACTATAGGACACACTGGAGTGAGAGCCTAAGGGGCCAGTAAGTCAGGAGGGGGAGAAGACAAGATGGAGAAAATGAAAATGGATTGAAATTGTGTGTGTATGTGTTTTGTGTGTGTGTGTGTGTGTGTGTGTGTAAAGCACTTCTCACCTCTTTGTGTGTGTGTATCTCTTTCTCCTTCTGTGTGTGTTTCTCTGCCCCCTCTCTCTTTCCCTCTCTCCCTCTCTGTCTGTGTGTGTCTGTGTGTGTGTGCACAAATAGTCCTGATCGCTGGAGACCTGTGGCATCCTGTAACAGGACCTTATCTCTGAACTGTGCCCTGTCTGAGAAGATTGATGAATACGCTATATACTTTCTCCGTCTGAGAGTGGAGGAGCTGGACAGCCCTCAGTGGACACGCACCATTGAATTGGATCTTTCTGGTGATTCTCTCACCTGCCTCTCTCACCTTCTTGCTGTTCTTCTGGATACTTTGTGTTGGGATCTGGATCTGCAGGGATCTGGGATCTGCAGTTACAGATATATACACTAGGGGGTGTTTTAGCTGGAATTCTGCATTGACAATTGTTTTGCAGTAAATACTAAATAAGTAATGAATGATTTCTGCATCCTTCAGAGGAGGTCACATTCAGCTCCCCATCTCTGTCTGTTTGGGCTGAGAAATCCTCTGTGGTGGTGGAGGTGGGATTCCCCTGTTCCTTTAAGAAACCGTGTGGAGAACACAGATGCTGCCCCGAGTGGTTCGACCTTATGTCGTTCTATGACATTCATGTCACGGTGACCCTGTTCAACACACAGAGGCCGTCGGAGAATAGGGTAACAATTTGTGTCCGTCCTAGCAAATTCCCACTCACTGTCTGTCTCTCTTTGTCTGTGTTTGTCCATCTGTCTCATTCTGTCATTCCCTTTCTCTGCCTGTCTCTCACTCTCTGTGTCTATCTTTAATTTCTCTCTCTCTCTCTCTCTCTCTTTCTCTTTCTATGTGTCTGTCTCTCACTCTGTAAGTCTTTCCTGTGCTTTCTGCATTCATCTTGTCCTCAGACAAGTAGACAGACAGAGGCATACAGTCTTCACATGCTTCACAGCCAAGAGTGTCCATCATGGAGTCTCCTTATATATTCTTACCTATATTGTGGAATGTATTTCTGTCTCTCTCTCTTGCTCTAGAACCATTCTTACGTACTGGCTGATGTCAACCTGGTGAAATTTAATGGCCTGAGTGCTGGACAGGAGTATTGTGTAGTGGCTTACTTCACATATTCTAACAAATCCTCACCCACGTCCCAGCCAAGCTGCCGCAAGATGGGCACAATTAGGCCTACTCCAGGTAGCTGTCCTTTTTAACTATAGTGCTAAATTTATATAAATTAAAAATGAATGAAAGGCAATGAATAAAAAGCAATCTTATCAATAATAAAATGTCTCAAATAGTAACTTTAAAAAAATGGCCTTAAATAGAAACTTGGTTGTGTGTGTGTGTGTTTTAATATGTGTATGAATGTGCATGACTTTATTTCCTGTTTTTTTCTGTTTGTGTGTACGTGTGTGCATATGTGCATGGTTTCGTTTCCTGGTATTGGTATGTGCACACACATGCATGGTTTGGTTTGTTGGTTTGTGTGTAGGACCAGCTCTGTGGCCGGTGTTCGGGGGAACAGGACTGAGCATTTTATTCATAGCCCTAGTGGTTGCATATAAACAAAACATGCATACTTCAGAGGACCATCTTCCCCAAGCACTGGTATTGGACACATATACACACACACACACACACACAAATAATGACCTACAAATAAACGGATTACTATTTGTATACACAAATAGAGGGCACATTCATTTATATGAAAATAGGGTTGGTTATCATCACTAAATTTCCTGAATCAATCCGATTCCGATTCACAAGGGCATGATCCAATCCAATTCTTGATCCGATCCAATTTGATTCAATATTGATTTATTTACAGTTTTCTTTGTGTCAATACTTGTATACTAGTGGTGAGGTGCACAACCCTTTGTTGGCCTGTACAATTTTATCTGTGGACAGTTTAGTTTGCCAATAAGTGGTTATGTTATAATTGATCTAATCCAATATTATAGTATTGTCGATTTGAACTTCTGCACATGAATCAATAACTGACTAACAGGAATCGTCCCATATGTCTGAGTGTAGAACAGAGAGAGGCAGTCAGTGATTAAAAGAATTTAGGAATAAAAGAACATCCAGGTTTTACGAAATATCGAAATTGTATATTTTGAACGAGAATCAATATTAATCTGTGAATTGATTTTTGGAACCCAGCCCTATATGTTAATATTAGTGCATTCACACATTTTTGGAACAGGCATCGTAGACTAATAGACACAGAGAGCTGAGTGTGCCTAATAATTGAGGTATTCATTTCAATGGGAAATGCTAGGTTTAACAAATTTTTCAGCATTTAAAATGGAGTTTCATAGAGCTTATTTACCATTTCACTGATCCAATTATGTGATACATTACTGACTGACATAGAAAGAGCAGTAGGCTATATGGATGGAGGAATTGGCTGTTCAAACACAGATGTTAATGTTCGTTCATGGATGCGCATTGTCATCTTGCCCTGCACCCGGCAGCACTCCCATGAACTTCATGCCCACCCCAAATGCGCATGTTAATGTATTGGTTGGATAGACATCTTCTGGTCCTGTATACAAAGGATACCAACCAATCAGCATTCGGAAAATGGTACCAGATACAAGGAAGTGCCATGCTAATTGGCTGAAGCTAACCAGCCAAATCTTGACCCCCTGGCCTGATCAGATGAGGTAAATAATGTCTGAGTTACAAGTTAATACTTGATCACCTGACAACTCACAATCAATAAACTGGTGGCTTCTCGCAGACCAGGAGTTAACCATGCAGCTGTGTTAAAAATGGCCAGCATGTGTCACAGACCAGGAGTTAACCATGCAACTGTGTTAAAAATGGCCAGAGTGTGTCGCTGTAAATACAATTTTCTTCACTGATGAAACCATTGACTGCATATAAAAATTTAATTTTAAGATGGCGGCTACCGGAAAATTCTAAAAAGATACTGTCTTTATAAACTGTCTTTTTAAGTACCTGTGGACTGTCAAAATTCTCATTGTCTCGTTTTAATTGTCAGGGCCCTCAGAAGTCTACCAATGAAATGTGGAGTTACTTTGAACCTTGTTCATGGTGTAAAAATAGCCCCCAGTGTAGCAGTGTTGTAAGGCTAATGAAAGCTTCAGCTAAAACAGTGTAAAAAAAAATGCAGAATGCCGGGGGTGGCTGGAGGTCGGTATTGGATATTTGTTTGTATTCGGTAACATCTTTCAGTACAGCCCAGGTCCAAATCACACCAGACCTCTCCTTTAAGGCCCATGGAAAAACTTTCTTTGACTGTTAGCATTTTTAACTGGGTGCACCACTTGCAACAAACATTGCACTCTGAGTCCCCATATTTTCTTGCAGCTTGAGTTATTTGCAGAATGCATCCAATCATGCAGATATAAATTGACCCTCCTGGCACCAGAAGCGGCAAGCGGGCAGACAACATTTGTCAGCAGTTGGCTGCTTCTAAAGTCAGCAACTCAGTTGCTGGGAACCGATGACATTAGACCCCTGGGTACTTGCAACACTCTCTCAGGGTTACAACATAAAATTTTTAAACCGACAGACATACACGAGAAAGTCGATTCTACTCCACTTACTTCATTATGGGGCTCCGCCCCATTTTAGATCTAACATGGCTAAACACGCACCTTAATACCCAAAAAAATCAATTTGCTGCACACTTCAGAAGTTCTACAGTGCATATGGAAGAACGATTAGTTTACAACCATCAATCTGAAGGATACATACTTTCATATCCCTATTGTGTCATACCACAGGCAGTATCTTCAGTTCGTTTTTTGAGGGACAGGCATTTCAGTTACGGGTCCTGCCATTTGGCATAGCACTAGCACCTTGTGTGTTCACCAGATGCATAGCAGCCACACTAGCTCCTGTGCAGGGCGGGGGAATGCGTATTCTACCCTACCTGGACCAAGCCTGTACAGAAGTTTCAGCGCTTATCAAACATATATTAGATCTAGGGCTCAGGGTGAATTTCAAGAGGAGCTCCCAAGTCCCCTGCCAGGAGACTGTGTTATTAGGCATGCAGTAAAACTCACACTCTATAAGGGCAGTCCCTTCTCAACAGCAGGTTGATGGCATCTGTTAGCTGGGTATTTCTAAAGGGGACAAGGCACTAACTCTGAAAACAACATTTCAGCGTCTGCTGGGTACACTCACAGCAACCTCATGCCGGATTTCTCTTTGCCTTCTGCCATTAAGGCCATTTAGCCAGATCTGGCTAAATGGGTTTCACATCCAACCTGAATGGCACAGGCTCATAAGGGGTTACTGCTAGTTGCAGGAGGCTCCTCCATCTGTAGACAAGGAGAAGGTACCTAACTTAGGGTGTTCCCTAGAGCTGGATTTATACTTGTGCATCACATCGATGCGGCACCTTCACTATATTATATTCTACTTCTGCATCGGGGTCAGTGCAATGCGTGGCAATTAACTGCCAAAACACCAAGGGGTGTTGGGTCGTTCTTGGAATGTTCCTCATATATGGAATGTTGTTACAGCAGATGCAGTACAGTGATAACTAGAGAATGTAATTCCAGGGAATTACGTTTGCATGAAAATGCAGTGCAATTAACCAAGTGCAATTTGTAGTGCAATTTCTAAGTTAGATAGTTTATAGAGTTCATAGTGGGATAGTTGAATGTTCAAATTAATTTAATAGTTAAAATTAATTTAGGAAAGAGAAGAAAGAAAGAAAGAGAGAAGAAGAAAGACAAAAAGAGAAAGAGAATAAAGAAAGATGTTATGATGGTAATAGTAGTACTCAGTTGTCTTAGCTGATGTTAAATAGTATATATGCTAAATAGGCTAAAATGTTAACTATGCTAGCTATGCTAACAATGTTAATCATGCTAACAGTGGTGCTCAGTGGACATAGCTGATGATAATTAGCATATATGCTAATCATGCTAACTATGCTAACAATGTTAATCATGCTAACAGTGGTACTCAGTGGACATAGCTGACGATAATTAGCATATATGCTAATCATGCTAACTATACTAACCATGCTAGCTATGTTAACAATGCTAATCATGCTAACACAGGTACTCAGTGGACGTAGCTGATGATAATTAGCATATATGCTAATCATGCTAATATGCTAGCTATGCTAACAATGCTAATCATGCTAACAGTGGTACTCAGTGGATGTAGCTGATGATAATTAGCATATATGCTAATTATGCTAACATGCTAACTATGCCAATCATGCTAACAGTGGTACTCAGTGCTAAGTCACCTACTACCAGTCATGACTTGATAGGGTACTCAGGTTACAAGAGTTAATAAAAATAAGGTGTCATAGTAGTGTAGTGTGGCATTATGTAGTTCTATTACAGTTTGAAACATTTCAATAGTGTATTATGGCAATGAGGATGTATAGGGATAGTAAGGTGATGAGAGCCAAAGAAGAAGAGAGAAAGAAAGAAAGAGATGGAGGGTCAGACTGTAAGCTTAAAACATGAGATACATAGAGAGAGAGAGAAAGATGAAGAGAAAGAGTAGAAAGAGAAAGACAAGAAAGAAAGACAGAGAGAGAAAGAGAGAATTGAAAAAGAAGAAAGAAAGAGAGAGATATAGATAGATATATAGAGAAAGAGGTAGAGATAGATAGATAGAGGGAGAAAGAAAGATAGATAGATAGAGTGAGTGAGAGAGAGTGTGTGTGTGAGAGCGCGACAGAGAGCGAGAGAGAATTGGGAGTATAATAGAAAGATGGATAGATAGATTGGCAGATACAAAGATGGAGATAGATAGACAGATAGAGAGATAGATAGAGACAGAGGTAGAGATAGATAGATAGAAGGAGCAAATTAGAGGTATAAGTGATAAATCGATTGACAGAGAGAGATAGAGAAATGTAGAGGTAGAGATACATAGAGGGAGAAAGAAAGATAGAGAGAGAGAGAGAGAGTGTGTGTGTGTGTGTATGTGTGTGTGTAAGACAGAGAGAGAGAGAGAATTGGGAGTATAATAGATAGATGGATAGATAGACTGGCAGATACAGAGATAGATAGATAGATAGATAGATAGATAGAGACAGAGGTAGAGATGGATAGATAGAGGGAGAAAGAAAGACAGGTAGAAAGAGAGGGAGAGAGGAGGTCTGTGGTAGTAATGGGGTAGTAGTAAGTAGTCACAGTAGTGAATTGTAGCATTATATAGTAGTATTATAGGTTAATACAAGTCAATAGTGTATTATGGCAATGAGGACTTTTAATTTGAAACTGTTAAAACAGGTGGAGGAGACTAGTGGATGGTAGTCTGCAGTCTAAGTAGTTCAATGTGTTAGGGGGAACTTGAAACCATTAATAGTAAGGGGTGACTTGAAACAGTTGACAATTGACAGTTGAGAGCAGTTAAAACGAACATCCTAAGACCCATTATGACTCATCGTTCCAACCGACACTCTAGGTGGAAAAGTTTGAGCTTATGGAGACAAAAGTTTTATAGATAAACTGCAATAGTTTAAAAAGTATAAGACTTAAAAGGATGAAAATACACACAGTATTGTCAAATACACACGCCCAGTCAGAATTCTCTACACTCTAAAGTCCCCATTAAAAATAAAGTTTTATAGTTTTTTAGTAATAGTTTAAAAAGTATAAAAGTTAGAACTTAGAAAAGTCATAGCACAGGTCACATGAGCGAGACCTACGAAACAAAGTTTGAACCAAGTTTTTTGGTTAAGCGGTTCAGGCTGAATTAGTTGCGTTAGAAAATAATAATAAGAAGAAGAAGTCGGATAACAATAGTTTGCATTTTCATGCAAACTAATTAAAGCCATGCGGATAAATAAAGTCATTGCAGCACTACACTGTTAAGGTATAGATGAATAAAATAAAATACGAAGGAAAACTATGAACCTTGTTTCCAATCGATTAGCTTGCTAATCAAACAAATACACAAATGTAAATAAATACTTATATTGAAGTATGAGGAATATTTGTCTTAAATTCAAAATTAGACTCCAAAATCATATCCAAAGTTAAAACACCCTCTGAATCAGACCTCTTGAGGTTTGTGTTGTCTGCATAGTCTGTCTGCGTTAGTTAGAAGGGCGACGCAGAACGAAGTGTTGGCAAAAGTATAAATCCAGCTTTAGTCTCCGCAAGTCTTAAGGGTACTCTCCAATTTAGTCTCCCACGGCAGAATCTGGTGCTCCCGTGGGATCTTCCCCTTGTGTTACGTGCACTCTGCAGAGCCTCATTTGAACCTTTGCAGAGTGCAAAGGTTCCATTTCTCCTAGCAATTACGTTAGAACAGCAGGTTGGGGAGCTACACGCCTTCAGTAAGTAGGGATTATCTGCAATGGCATGCCGGAGGTAGCAGGGTCACCTTATGGCCTAACCCCACCTTCCTCCCTAAGAACCTCTCTTAGCCTTGCAGCCATTGAGTCTGTTCCAGAGTAGGTACAGGATATGAGTGCAGAGCTGTTGTTCCCAGAGCGCCCACCTTACTAGAACGGAGGAATTCCGTCGGTCAGACGCGCTGTTTGTTTTCCACACAGGTGTAAAAAGGGGTCACTGTCCAGATTATTTAAATGGATTTGCGAGACCATCCGACCTGCTTGCAGTGGCTCCCTTGCTCCTTTGCATGTCCACACGCACTCCACAAGAAGTGTAAAACATCATGGGCATCTCTGCAGGGAGTTTCCCTTTCTAACATTTGCAGGCTAGCATCCTGGGCATGTACAGGCAAGGCTGTACATTTACATTTACAAGATTTTACATGTTCATGTTGTCCCATATAATCCCATAGCCACAGCAATACTCCCTGCCATAGCATCCCTAAACAAGGGTTATGGAGGTCACCACAGTTTTATGAGTTTCGGATGACCGCCGGAGCTTAAACAGGGTGTACAAGAGAAGATTGCCAGGAGGTCACATCCTGGGGGGTCCCTTTATGCTAACACACGGAGAGGACATCACCCAGGTCACAGGTGAATTTGTTGCTATTAATATTCAAACTGCATGCACATGCATGTACTGAAGGACGGCCATCTGAAACTCAAAGAATTGTGGCTACCTCTGCAACCCTCGTTTCTGGTCACACAATGCAATTTGTTTTCATAAGTAAATGCAAACCATGAAAGAAGGTGAATATGATTTGAATATGATATATTAATAAATGTATAACTGTATAAGTTGATGTATTACATTAATAAAACATACCACATATACAGTAGTGTCTTCACATAATTTTATGTACATACATAAACTGAAAGAAAAACTTAAAAAAATGTACACTGTTTAAATTTTCATGTGTTCAGTAGTCTGTTGGTACATAGGTGTAACATATTGGCTGCATTACATGTTGTGGAGTGAGTGGTATTTGTAAATATACCTATTGTGTGTGTGTGTGTGTGCGTGTGTGTGTGTTTGTGTTCCATCTCTAGTCAGGTCTCCTGGAGCCTGTGTCCAGTTGCCCCATTCCTGTCGAGTCCCCTCCTGGCGTGTTATCTGCTGACGCCAGTCCCTCAGTCATATCCCTCTGCAGCTGTACCCCTCAGGCTGACCTGGTCACCGGCCCGGATTTAGACCTGTGTCCCACCAGCACTCTGCTCTTGTCACCAAGCCCGGAGCCGCATCTATACTTCTCTAGCCCTTTCCTGGAGAGTCCAGCCTGGGCAGCAGCAACGTCTGTTTCCAGCATGGTGGGATCTGTGACAGAAGATCAAGAGTCCCAGTTTCCCTCGTTCGGACAGTGTGGGTGGGGCTCAGAGGCACAGACAGACTGGGGTCCCCAGCCTGAGGAGGGGTTCACATCTACCATGGAAAGCCTAAAGATCCCACTAAGCTCTCTGAAACTGGGAATGGGTGAGGAGATTGACTGTATTTACCTCCACGAAGGAGAAATTGAACGGCCTAAATGTGAAGTTGACACCAGGAAAGACCGAGTTGGATTGTACCATTCAGAAATGGCGGGAGTGGAAGGCATTTTCATATCCGGTGGAAATAATCTGCTCCAACATGTGAATGAAGCTGATGGGTGATAAGTAGGGGCTAGAGGAAAGTGAAACTTCCTTTGTTTTGATTGTTCAACAAAGTGCTCCACAGCAGAAAAATTATGCAGTGTACAAGCAGAAGTCTTCTGGGAAATGAGGAGGTTCCAAACTCCCAACGGAATTAAACAATCATTACAGGCAACCTCCTACTTAAAGACAATGAGTCACTTGGAAACGGCAGCCTTGCAGAGACAAGTGTCAGTTAGCATTCAGCTGGAGACAAACACTTGTGTAGCCTAAAAGAGGAACATTGACTCTGGGGTGGAAATCCAAAACTCAGAGCTTGCTGTGGCCATGTGGATGTAGCCTAGGTTTGGGAGAGAAGAAAAAAATGTAATATGTGTGCAACTGGCTTAATTGTTTGTGTGTAATTGAAATATGACGTTTTACAATATAGTGGGCATGTTAGACATGTTAGTAACTACATATCAACTAATGACTGCACTGGCCATTAAAACTGAGAGAGGAAAAAAACAACATTAAAAGTTTAAATGTCAGGTCTTTTGTTGACATTTCTTATAGTTGAGGAAAAGGGATACATTACGCTCCAACCACTTAAAGGACTGATATACAAAATTTCATCAGCTTGAATTGCCTTTAATATTTTTACTTTAATATAAGTACTGTTAACATACTGATGTGAGGTCCACAGGTCCACAATTGGCAACCTGAGGTCCAAAATCTTTTTTGTGTTATTCGCATATTAATAAGCATTAGAGTTTTATGCCTTTGCAAACAAAAAGTTTGGTCAAAATATCATAAACAATAAGGAAAAACAAGGGTTTGAGGACCGTTAACAATAACAAAGTTTAAACGAACAACATGCAGTGAGCAAGTGAGAATGAGTTTGAGTCATCATTGCGTAGGGAAAGGCGCTAAAACCACAATGACAAAGTCCTCTTCAATTGAATTCTATACAGCGTGTGGCTAACCACTTCAGCCCCTATCCAGGTGTGTTTTTTTGAAAGCTAGAGCTGATTGTGACACTTAAGGTCTTCAAACAAATACAAAGATACAATGCCTAATCACATATTTAATAAATATTATTTATAAAATAGGAAATTTATGGAAAAAAACATGAAGGCACACTGAAGAAGGCACTGCAGAAACACATGTGCATATATATTATTGGTATGCAAAGTGCAACCTCTCCTGTTTTGAACGAGCTTACGATTTAGGCCAGCACTCTAAACATCTTTAATATTATACACTGATCAAAGCTTGCTCCTATCCTCACTTATACTGTATCACTCTTGTAACACATCTCAATGGCAGCCACTCTTTAACAAACCCTATTAGACACTACCTTAACCCTAACTACTAACCCCTAATTGCCTTAATTTCTCTCCTCATCCTAGATTATGGGAGGAAGTGCATTGCAGAGAGCCCCATTGAGTGCCCCAAAGATATTTACTTCAAATCAACTCTCAAATCTAGTCATGTATCCTGAGCCTGATGCATCATTTATGTTGTTAAATCATTCAAGTTTAATCGTTTCTACCTTAGTGATGTACACATTATACAGTGTAGGCACAGTATATCTAGAGGTCAGTATTCAATGAGCTCTGACAATGACAACTATGACTAACTCATTAAACACAATAATTTAATTTGCATAGGACATTCAGTTTATCATAAGGTGACTAGGAGTGTGAGTGATTAAGAGAGTGACTAAATAAGAGAAATGTAGAGAGAGGCTAATGGGAAATAGGAGTTTGGTCCTGGAGAAAGTGACTCATTCCCTGACTAACCACACCACCTGGAACTGTAGTTAACGAACACCAGTTTTCAGATAACAATGGTTCAGTCCGATGGAGGGCCCCCATCATGAATGACATTGGTACAATCCGAAAAAAGAATGGGGTGTTTTGATAATGAGGATGTGGTTTATTCCACAAGTTATTTCACAAAAAAAACTGTGTGCATGCTAAAGTTCTATATGTGTGTGTGTGTGTGTTTAAATTCTACTTGTGTGCCTGCTTGAAATCTACATGCATGCATGCATGTCTGCTTGAATTCTACATGTGTGCATGCGTGTATGTTTAACTTCCACCTGTGTGCATGCGTGTGTTTAAATTCTACATGTTAGCATGTGTTTGCTTGAATTCTACACGACTTGGACTTATATACAACCCCATCCAGTTTGTTTCCACATTTTTTTATTTGGCTGTTTTTGTGTGCATAAACAGTTTCTTACAGTTTTTTTTATATTACAAATGAATCCTATGTACAAAAGCACACTCAGAAGCAGTCAGGGCACTGTTTGTCTCTCTCTCTCTCTGTGCGTGCGTGTGTGTGTGTGTGTGTGTGTGAAAGAGACAGATTTTATGAAATCAGTTCAGGTTGGCAGTGCACACATCTTCACTGGATCTTGGCACAGTACCACTGGTTTGCCTTCTCCTTTGGCCATGATTGCAGTGCGTTATTCTGTTGCTATAGTAGCAGCTGTCAGTCAGTCACTCAGCCGGCAATGTTCTGCTCATCTCCGCCAATACTGTTTAACACACACACGTGCATACACACACACACACACACGCAAAACATTTGTTACAAATACCTTCAGCATCAGCAGAATAAAACAAACCATCACATTCTACCAAAATTAACTGTCTGGTTTCCAGTGTCTTGTTATTTTGTTAAAAACATAAAAAAAACAAACATTTATAACTACATTATAATAAAAATATATACTTTTCTTACACTTAAGACACTTTGACTGTGCTACAAACATTGAAGTTCACCTCTTATCCACTGTATGATTAGTAAATGTGATAATACTGGAATAATATCAAATATCATTAAAACAGACATATACACATAATTTGTAAATAAATAACAGCTAAAATATAAATAATAATAAGGCCATTCTAATTAAGTGGCAGAGGACAGAAGCAAAGTGCAAGAGGCTCAATGAGCGTCAAAAAGCCTTTACCACACAGGAACACTAACAGTGGCAGTACTGCAAGAGCACTGACCTAATTTCAGGTACCACTCGCGCGCACACACACACGCACACGCACACAGACACACACACAAACACTAGAGACTGTTAGGAGGATACACATAAACTA
>JAGFZM010000219.1:28511-58611 GCA_017657215.1 Limnothrissa miodon
GAGGAGTTACACACACACACACACACACACACACACACACACACACACCTCATCGTCAGCCTGTTGTAGGCGTGCAACAGCATATCGTCTGACTGTAGGGTTGGTAAAGTGTGATGAGAGTAGTTCCAGAGAGTCCTCCACGTCCATGGGCCTCCACTTCCCTAGTAGCTCCAGGGCCTGCTTAGCCTCCTGGGGTAGCGCCCAGTTCACACACTTCAGGAACTTAGTCAGGGCCTGCACACACACACACATACACACACACACACACACACACACACACACATTTGGACAGACACACTCTCAGAGACACACACACACACAGAAATGTATTAGTCCAATAGCCCCACATAAAGGCAGCCTATACATGTCCTCATGTTTGCCTTGAGCCCAAATTTCCACATAACACACAAGAGTTCACTCGTGTGAAATTATTTCATAAATTAACTTCAGCTTAGCACAAAAAAATAAATATACACACATAAATTTAAAACAGACACTTGTAAACGTGCACAAAATAAACACACATGAATTTAAAACAGGCACTTGTAAACATGCCCTTGCGCACCAGCAAGACTTTTATGGAATATTGCTCACTTTATTCAGGAACTTCATGCACTGATTGCCTACTACATAACTGAAGTCATAGCGCGCACATACACACACACACACACACACACACATATACGCGTGCACACACACACACACACCTTCTCCTGAGTAGTGAGGTAGTAGCGGAACTTCCACACCAAGTCCTGCTCCTCAGAGTTCAACTGCTTGGTTGGGGGATAGCTGACAATTATCTGCCAAGGACAACACATTTGTCACACATACTAATACAGTAATGTAAGCAAAAGAAAACCAAACAGGAAAAAGAAAACAACATTATTTAAAATATTCTAATTAGACAGGTAAATATATGGAAAATAACCCTTGACCCCCCAAAAAAAATGATACAAAAGGTTTCCCAACTGATTGTGATTTTAGGTATCCTTAATAACAGATAAAAAATCTAGCAACATCTGAGTTCAGGAAAGGGGTCAATTTCAATTTCAAATAGTTGGACCCTTGAAGAAACTTCTGCATGACTCCAGGCAGTTAGCCTCTTGAGCCGTGGATTTGGCCATGGTTTCTTGCTAGACTACTACATATAGAAACTAAGGCAGTTTTTCCTTGCCTCTTTGCTCATTGGTGATCTTTGCTATGAAGCGCCCTGAGAAATAGCTATTGTATAATGCCCTGTATAAATAAAATTAACACATTGAAATGAATACTAAATCCTTTAAAAGCTTAAGTAGCTAGGAGATGTTAGACGTTTTACTGACATTGAGCTGGTCTCTGGTAGCAGCGTTGGGCTTCAGGTCGTGATCAGAGGGTCCACTCCTTAAGCTACGAGCAAGCTTATGGTGTTTGCTCTCCACCAGATTCTCCTGGGACATTGAATAAATATTGCAGAATCTGAGCTTTGTGTGTATGTGTAAATATGATAACACAGCAATTAATCATTATGTGCACATGGTTTTGCTGAGTGTTAACTCTGTGTGTATAGTTGGTGTGTATGAGTGTGTGTGTGTGTGTGTGTGTGTGCTCTCACCATGCACATCTGGGGGTCTGGCACTTTGACAATGTCTGAGCTGCTTAGAAGAGGCGCTGCATCATCCCCATCCTATTAGGAATGAGAAGAAAAAAAAACATCAACCAATCAGCAGCCAGTATTTTATTGCACTACTAAAACACAGGTTGGAGAGAGAGTGTACTACTAAAACAAGAGGCTAGTGTTGATGCATAATGTACTACTAAAACAAGAGACTAGTGTTGATGCGGAGTGTACTACTAAAACACAGGTTGGAGAGACTAGTGTTGATGCGGAGTGTACTACTAAAACAAGAGGCAAGTGTTGATGGATAATACTACTAAAACACTGGTTGGAGAAAGTTGTAACGTTCACAGGCCATGTTAAATAATAGCACTGTAATGAGTTTGGTCTTTTCTGACTAAGTTGGGGAATCAACAGACACACACCTTCTCATAGTACACAATGCTGTACTCCTTTTCCCCGGTCTTCACCCTGGGAAACTCCACCATCAGGTACATGAAGTTGGAGCTGCGCTTCTCACTCTAACCACACACACACACACACACACACACACACACACATTATAAAAAGCAAATAGCATTACAAAAAATTCCAATTGATCTCTAAAATAAAAAACTTGTGTGAGCGTGTGTGTGTGTTGTGGGTGGGTGATCTGAGTCACTTTCTCTCACCTCGTTGATCATCTCAATCTCTCGAAAGGTCAATCGGTCCAGCCAATCTACTTTGACCATGTGACCTTGCCTATGGGCTTTAGTTAACTAGACGGATGAACAGAGAATAAGGTCATACATAAACAAACATACTGCAGGAGAGTGAAAATGAGTGAGTGAAAATTTCAAAAACAATATTCTGGAGCATTTCATCACCACGACCCTGATGTTTGAGGACACTGAGTGTTGTCAGTAAGAAAAGTGGCAAGAAAATTTGTCTCAACACACAAACACACACAAATTTCTCTCAAATGCTGCAGCAAGGCAGAAGGATATCCCATGTGACTAGCATTGTCTCTAAGTACAGATAACTGTGGTAACATGATTACTTTCTCTTACCAACAAAATTCAGAGACCTCAAACAAAAGGATTATGGATTTAAAGGTGCCACCACATTAAACGTTTATTCTTGTTTTTCTTTCTTTCTTTTTTTAATGTGATTGGTCTACATGAATTTGTATTATGTGGTACATGTGGTAAAAATTAAACTATTTTTGCTGACTGCAATGGCCAATGAAAAAAAAAATTCAGGCTTTTTCAAAAAGTTTGTCAATGCTACGTTTAACCATCTTAAAGCGAGTCTTTATTCGATTAGTGCCTATTCGATAACAATGCCATATCCCTGGGTATCAGCAACGGTTCTATACCTAACTAACTGAGACAAATAGCTACAGTTAATTTTTTTAAATCCATTTTTATTTCAAGTCATTGGAGACCCTAGAAAACAATTTACAATACCCTATAGATATATGGCAGGGCACCTACAAGTACTCCAGAATATCTTAATTATAACGCAACAAATCAAAACAAAACAACAATGGCGATCTAGTGAAACACCGTGTGCCCTTTATGCACAGATAGCCAATACAAGCCGTGTCTCATCAGCCAATCAAAAGCAAGATCACATTCACACCCGTCAGAGGCACACAGAACCTCAATAAACCCAAAAAGCATTCAACATTTCTGTAGATCATGTAGCCTGGTCTTCACGTCTGGCAAAATGTATACCTGGACAACCTAATAGTTAGTCAGCAAAGCAAACAAATGCAGTGAGAAAGAAAAAAAATCAAACTCATCAAATCAATCAATCTTGGTGCTTGACAAACTGACAGTGCTTGTTAAAGAATGAATCATATGCAGGATACAAGCAGGGCTTTTCAAAGAGGTCCGATCACAGAGCTCAACATCTCTCCGCCTTTCACTAGATAGGTCTATCAGAACTTCTCACACATCATAACACACCACAACATATCCATTTACTGCTATAGATAAAAAAAACATATGCATTAGCAGTACACTTACTGACAGATCTACCTTTTGTACACACACACAAACACACATACACATACAGACAAACACACACAGATACAAAAACACACCCGTTCCTAGTATCTCTCTCTCTCAACTCCTACTCACATCACTCAGTATCTCCAAGTCTGGCCCCTGGAACAAACAAGGGTAAGATGCAACTAGGAGGTTCTCTTCATCTCTCTCTCTCTCTCTTTCTCTCTCAAACACACACACAGATGCACACACAATCAAACAAACACACACATATCACCATCCCATATGTTTTCATTTATTGCATGCTTTCTAAAGTCATTCACCAATGAATGTACTCCTACATAAACACATACAAATACAGCCTATTCAGTAAAACCTACTAGATTCCATTGGAATAGTGACATATACTCTCTCCCTCTCTCGCTCTTTCTCTCTCTCTCTCTCTCACACACACACACACACACACACACACACACTCTCACACACACACACAGACCTTGGCGAGGCGGCCCATCTGATCCTCAGCCAAGGAACTGCTGGTGCGGCCGGGGGTAGAACTCGGATCAGTTCCATCACCCTCAACGCCAGGCCAAACCTTCAGGTCATGCATACCCTGACGGAACATTCTGGGAAAAAAAAACAGACATAAAACATTGCTTTCAAAACAAAACAAATTAATAGAATAAATACAATCCTACAATCCTACACAGTGTTGCGTTAAACACCTCCAAGCATAGCGGAGGCATCATGTCTTCCCAAATACTGACCCGTGTTTGCCAAATAAGGTGACAGTGGTGCCCCCTACTGGCGTGGCTCTGCCAGGTCCATATACGTCCCACACAGTCAATGCAACCTGGGCACTCTGAGGGAGGTCTGGGTACTTCAGAGGCAACCTCAACCACTCGTTCCAGCTGTACAGTTGGGTGAAACACAGATACACACAGAACACAGACAGACACATATCCACATAGGCATCAATTACAGTGGTTAATCACAGGCATCAATACACAAAGGACACAGACAACAACAACACCACCACACACAAACCCACACACAATTAGAAACAGGTATCAATACACACAGTACATACACAGCATACAATACAAACAAACATAAAATTAATAACAGGAAACCAGCAAAGCATTCCTAAAGTAAACTAAAGCTAATTTTATAAGCACTAAATACATGTAGTAAATGCACACACATGTGATGGGTAAGGCCTTAAGTGCAGACACTGGTAAGTTACCTCAGTGCTCTCACATGATAACTTTCAGTCATGTATAAGAACTGTGCCTGTTGGCAGACCTTGCACTTTGTCCCTCTGAAACCAAAAATAATTTGTGTGTCACAACACACACACTTACTTCCATCGTGTGCTAAACGCCTTGTAAGAGGTGCGTACAGGCAAGGCGAGGGGCTTTCCCTCAGCAAACACCTGGCAGGTAACGTACAGGTCGGAACAGCTCTCTTGGTAGAGGCCTGAGAAGCGAAGCATGGGATCCTCCAGCAAAGCTTTGTAGCTCTTCCTCTCTCGACGGCCCTCCAGGCTACCTCTGACAGAGAGGATGCAAGGGGACATCAGAGAAGAGAAGACAGGCATGAGGACGGAAACAAACTGAAGAAAACACATAGCCTACACACACAGAGGGAAGTCCAGAAAGCTAAAATGCTGATATTAAGTTAAGTGAACTAACATTGTGTGTGTGTGTGAGTGTGTGTGTGTGTGTGTGTGTGTGTAAGAGAGAGACATTTGTTTATAGTTTACAATGTGTCTGTTGGTATGGGCTACAGATGTTACATTTCACTTGACAGAAGGTATTCAAAAATATACATTTCAGAGAAGAGTGCAAGTGGAACTTGCAGGTACAAATGGATAATCATCACAATAATGGGGAACAGCACAACTACCTAATGACTTGGTCTGTGTCATTTGACTCGCAAATGTGATTAGGCTATAATGTATTTTTCATAGGCCTGTATGCACATCTTCTCGGCTTTATTGAAACAAGGACATGTCTCGAGATCTTGCGACAACATATCTGCCCAGCATGCGCGTGGGACTCATTGGGATGTCGGACGTCATTTGTGTGACCCTCCCAGAAAACAAAACAAAATTAAATTCGTTTACTGGCTGTCACGAGAGCGGCGCGAGGGGCGATGAGCGCTCGGAATGCAATGATGTCAGCGAGCACTCGCTTCTCAAGCTCTCTCTGCGGACTCGTTGGGCTTCGAGTTTTTTTCCTTGATTCACATACGGTTGCTATGCCTTCCCGGTAAACATCCCACAAACAGAAAAAAAAATCTGTCCAAAAAAGTAAATCATACAATTTGTCAGGTTGCCTTAGTAGCAAAAGTGATACAGACGTGACGTTTTGAGTCTACGTTCAACGATTGAAAATTGTAGACTATTGTGTTAACATTCAGATTCTTTAACCATGTTACTAATGCAGCTCAGTTCGAAACCTTTGCATACAGTTACACGGGATAACTCAAAGCAATTCACAGCTATTGCTAGCCATTAGAGATCGTGCTAACTTCTTCTCTCCAGTGGAAGGATAACGCAAAGTGGCCATCAACAATGAGTCAGGGAAAATGACTTACATTTTCAGTTGGACGTTGATGTCCAAATCACAGCTGTAAACATAGTTAAATGTGTCCATTTTCTTTCACTTGGCAATCCAGCCAAAATGGGTGAGTTTTTTGAGAGTCTATTGAGAACTGTCCTCTTCTAGCTATGCAAGGCCTTGCAACCGAGCTTGCTTGCTGGAGGGACCGAACGAGAAATCCACTGACGTTAGCCCCGAGCTTTTCCCTTGTCAACAACAACGTACAAGCTGTCCACGTCGGAAGAAGACAGTTATTTAAGGAAAACTTCCTGGTGCTTGAAACCTAATCTCAACTCCGATGTAGTGAGTTCACGGTAATAACATTACCGTGATAGATAAGTGACAGTACATGATGTATTTTGCCTAAACAAAAAACAACAGAGAAGTCGCGATACAGGCAAAACGAATCGCTCTCAGTTAGATGGAGTTAGGCAGTGGTGGTCTATTGATCCCTACATCGGAAATTGCTTAGTTGGACTATTTTTTTTCGTGAGATTAACTTCCTGGTTTAGAGCTGAACGGTAAGCGAAGTTGGACAAATGAGATTTATGCGATAAATTGTTGGCCTTCATGGTTAAGTCGCTTCATGACAGTATCTGGAAGTATGGGCATGTCAAGCATTAAACAGAAGTGTACTACTATTGGAAAATAGCTATACATTTTGTGTTTAAATTTATGAAATTTATACAAATAGTTATTTAGGGTCAAGTCGTATACTGCCCATTTCTGCAGGCCCTGTGACCCTGTTTTTTTTACCTGGCTCGAGGGTACGGAAAGATGATGCCCCCCAACTCAACTCCCCCACCCCTCATATTTTGTATTTTTTTTCTCTTGCATTTGCATTTGAATGAAAATTGAATGATGTTTATTAAAGTTTATGTGAGTTTTGTTTCTAATTTCAATAGATGATTCACCAAATGATTTCAGAATGCCATGAGCATGAAGCTGCTCTTGAACCCCATGAGGAAAATGTGCCTGGCCCTGTGGCTTTTGACCCCAACAATGGCAGTGGCAGCCATGCCAGCTGGGGACTGATTCCACTTTGAGGTTAATGAACGGAGTATGTGACATTTAACATCTATGCATGTTCTTTTTGGATGACAGCTTACCATACACTCTGTCATCAGCACAAAATATTTTTCCCAAAAAATAAAGTCCACTATCCACCATTTTACAATTTGACTAATGCCTGCACCCTCTTTATCTCCCTTCTACACACACACAAACACAGTTCTGTTTGTATACACAGAGACAGTGTACAAGATGTTCTGCACGGATGTACTTTTACTCTGTTGTCTTGGAACTTCAATCTCTATATTCATGCCAGGCATTACCAACAGCTTGCGCCACTTTACTGCAAGCAGATGCCTCTATTCACCTCTCTCCCTCTCTCTCATGAGAGTTGTAAGGTTACGAACCCAATAAAAACAGTGAAAGGTTTTTTTTATTTTTCAGTTTTTCATTCATAGAAAGAAGAAAACCAGAGGGCCTTTCTCACCTCATTGCATAACGACAGAAAGAAGACACTGTTAGAGGTTGTCCTTTACATCCTTTAACTTGGGTAAAACCAGGGAATACCATTTATGCATTTTTTTAATGTTCAAACTTGGGTCCACTTTATATTCTCTCTCTCTCTCTCTCTCTCTCTCTCTCTCTCTCTCTCTCCCTCTCTCTCTGTTTCCTAGCTTTATTCATACTTTATACAATGTACATAATGCAGCTGTGAACAATATCATAATGATTTTTTTATTCTCATACTCCCTTGCTTACACACACACACACACACACACACTCAGAGGGTATTTAGCTGGTCAGGTTTTCCATGGCTTGGTTACACAATAATTCCAGCCAGAAGCAAAAGGAAAGTGTTTGATTGCGCGGAACGCATCACTCAGCAAGCTGCAGTCCAGTCATGGTGATTGGCTTTAGTGGTGAAGCCTTTCTTCAGGCAGGGCCTAGCTTGCGTGGGGGCAGAAGTTGAGCAGTCAGCATGATGCTGTGGTGCATGGGTGTTGAGTGTGGAACCTGTTCCATGACTGTGCTCAGTTAAGTGTAAAGTTTTACCCCTAACGGAGGCTCACAAATCAGCATTGGCTTCCCTGGTTTTACATGGAGTCGTTCAACCTGAGGGTCATATTGACATCATGAAGCAGAAATGGCATAACTGCAACCATTAGTTTGAGTGTGGTAAAGTAAATTGATGTAGTACATGGTGTCAGCAGTGCAACCTGTGTCAACAGCTGTTTGAGTTACACAAAAAATCACTGATGGACCTAATCATGGTCTGCATGTTAAAGGCAAGGCAAGGCAAGGCAATTTTATTTATAAAGCGCATTTCATACACAGTGGCAACTCAATGTGCTGTACAGAGACCAAAACAAAATACAATACAAGGCAACAAACGTGTGTGTTAAAAATGAGAATTTAAAAGAAAATTGATAATACAAAGATGAATAAAATAGATGAAAAAAAAGGAGAGGAAATATAAAATATATGAAGTAAAATGATCATTAAAGAAAATAAATAATAAAATGAACATTAATGAGATTTTAAAAGAAAATTGATAATAAAAAGATGAATAAAATAGATGAAAAAATTTAAAAGAGAATTTAAAAGAAAATTGATAATAAAAAGATGAACAAAATAGATGAAAAAAAGAGGAGAGGGAATATAAAATATATGAAGTAAAATGATCATTTAAGAAAATAAATAGTAAAATGAACATTAACAGAAAATAAATAAAAAATGCAAATAATTAAAATATTTGTAAAAAATGAACATTAAAAGAAAGTTAATAATAAAACCACAATAGATAAATAATTACAATCAGGTAAAAATGAACATAAAATGGACATCAAGAGAAAATTAATCATAAAACCAAAACAGATAGATAATTAAAATCAGGTGGCATTAGGAATAAGCATCAGAAAATAATTTGGTCTTAAGTCTTGATTTAAAACTGTCAACGGTAGGTGCATTTTTTATATTTTCTGGAAGTTGGTTCCATAGCTGCACAGCATAATAAGAAAAGGCTGCTTCACCAATTTTTGTTCTGACAGTGGGTCTGATCAACAGATTCTTTTCCACAGATCTTAGAGACCTCAGTGGAGTACATTTCTGACACATGTCTAAAATATAAACAGGGCCTTTGCCATTCATAGATTTAAATAAAAGTAACAGTGCTTTAAAATCAATTCTAAAACTCACAGGAAGCCAGTGCAGGGATTTTAAAATTGGAGTAATATGGTCAGTTCTTTTTGTTCTTGTAAGGACCCTAGCAGCTGCATTTTGAATGAGTTGAAGGGGCTTAATGGTCTTTTTGGGTAGGCCTGTTAACAGGCCATTGCAGTAGTCAACTCTGCTAGAGATAAAAGCATGAATGAGTTTTTCAAGGTCCTTACTTGACATTAGGTCTCTCAGCTTAGAGATGTTATTTAAATGATAGTATGCTGATTTAGTGATTGATTTGATATGACTGCTGAAGTTAAGGTCACTATCAATGATGACTCCAAGGTTTTTAACGGTCTCTTTGGCTGTGAACCCCTTTGCATTGAGCGCAGTGGCCACCTTTGCTCTTTTCTTCTTGTTTCCAAATATAATCACCTCAGTCTTGTCTTTGTTTAGCTGTAGAAAATTAAAGGACATCCAGTCATTTATCTGTTCAATACAATGATAGGGGGGTATAGTCATCAGGGGACAATGAAATGTAGATTTGGGTGTCATCAGCATAGCTATGGTAAGAAATTGAGTAGTTAGTGATAATCTGACCAAGTGGGAGCATATACAGGTTGAATAGTAAAGGTCCAAGTATAGACCCCTGGGGGACTCCACAGGTCAGGGGCATTGGTGTTGAAGCATGGGTGCCCATGGCAACGAGGAAGCTTCTATCTTCTAAGTAGGATTTTAGCCACTTAATCACTATACCAGTAAAACCAACCCAATGTTCCAGCCGGTGTAGTAGTATGCCATGATCAACAGTGTCGAAGGCAGCACTGAGATCCAGTAGCACCAGAACAGATGTTTGTCCTGCATCAGTATTTAGACGGATGTCATTCACAACCTTAATGAGGGCAGTCTCAGTACTGTGATAGGCTCTAAAGCCAGACTGAAATATATCAAGACAATTTTTTGAGGACAAAAACACAGTTAGTTGATTGAAAACTATCTTTTCAATGATCTTCCCAACAAATGGCAGATTGGATATTGGCCTATAGTTGTTAAGAGCTGACTGATCCAGGGTATTCTTTTTCAGTAGTGGTTTTACTACTGCTAGTTTTAATAACTTGGGGAAAATGCCATTCTCCAAAGAAGCATTTATAATCTGGAGCAGATCTGGTGCTACAAGGTGGAGGACAGATTTCAAGAAGCTGGTTGGCAAAATGTCCATTTCACATGTGGAAGAACTGAGGTCTTGGACGGTTTTCACCAGTACATCGTAATCAATGGAGTTGAATGTTGACATACATTAAAGATGAACTTCAAATCAATGACAAAGTTTTTTAAAGCAATAGTAGTACCACTTAATCATAAAATAATCTAAACCTAATCTTTGTAAAATTGTTTATCTGTTTGTGTTTCCTCAAATATTTTAAAATGGAAGTAAGCAACGTGTTCTTTTTTCACTGATGGGCATTTTTAAGCCTTACCAGTGGCCTCTCTCAGGAGCAACATTGACCTCTACAAACCTCAAGTCACAGTACACAGAGATGTGGCAGGCAACTGCCCAGCAACTCCCTGATCCTCCATACACAGGGACACAGCCATTGGACCGAGCTGCCCCACAGGGATAACTGGCCCTAAGAGGAGGCTGTGGGCAGCGGTAAGTCTGAGTCATCGCAGAGAAGACCAAGCGTGTGGAAGCAGTAGCAACACGTTCCGTGGTTGATTGACAGAGGAACTTTCAACACCTCACAGCCTACTAGTGGGAGGCGGAGAGGGGAGGTCAGGGGATTGTAGCGAAGCAGCAGCAGCCCTGCAGACTCCTGTCACCCCCAAAGGCCTTGCTATCGCAACTTTTTCCAGCACACGTCGCCGCGTGATATAGTGGCAGAGATGAGCTAATGAAGTGGACGACTGGACTGCTGTGTTCCGAATCTGATGGACACACAAACACACACACACTCCCTCTCTCTCTCTCTCTCTCTCTCTCTCTGTCTTCCTCTCTCTCTTATACACACGCACACTCAATCCTTTATTCCCCCTGCAACTTACATGCAAACACATGTAAATCAACAATCTACCTGTGATTGATAATTACAACAACAATAATAATAATATAATATTATTTTGGGAAAAGTGGAAATTATTAAGTGGAAAAGAGGAAATATTTAGTCTGAAATACACACACATAGACACACACCTGCAGCCGTCCTGCAGTAAAATTCTGATCCCAGCCTTTACGAGTTTCCTCCTCCCAACTATCCACTGGACGTCCCACCTGTGTGAGGTCATCTGCCCGAGACACGACCATGACATCACCACCATGAGCTAAGGGGGAAGCTGATACGGGTCAGTACAGGCAGCCGCCAGCCACAAACATCAGTACCAGGTTATTGCTTGTTCATGGTGGTCCAAAGGACTGGGAAGATGTCAAGCAGATTATGCAAAGACAATTTCTGACCTTGAAGGTGGACCACTGACAGAAAACCAGATGTTCTGTACCATCAAATATAAAATATTATCAAAAGGTTAGTGTCTCATGTTGAGATTATTTTAATACCTGAGGACTATTGTTGTTGTTTCCTCACTAGTGTGCATCTGCATGGGTGATGATTTAATGTGGGTATACTTTTGACTACGTCTCTGTCTCTCTCTCTGGCTCCTAGTGGCCACTGTGCACTGTCTGAAATGAGGTTAGTCCCCGCCGGTCTCCCTCATCATTTCTCTGGGATGATGACTTCAGTCCACTATAGGTGAAAAGTTTTCAATGACCTCATTTTGTCCTAAGCTCATAAGAATTTCTTGAAAAGTGGTCAGTTTTTGCAGGATTATAATAAACAAGTCCTTCCTGTTCCTCACTGTCGTTCAGTTGTCCCCTTGGACCGGCACACAGAACCTCCTGTTCAGACTTTTATTAGGCGGCCCTAGGTTCATGATGATGAAAAAGTTAAATTGTGCAGCATTAATGAACATTATTCCGGTAAGCCTCTTGGAAGTGCACGCATCCAACCCCCCCTTCTCTCTCCCTCGTTCATTTCTGCCATTTCTTTCTTTCCTTCCTCCCTCTCTTTCCCCCCTGTGTTAGTCATCATGGGATGTGTCAGTGTTTCTACCACTGGTGGAGGTCATGCCCAGTGGTGCGGAGCACCGACCATCTCCGCCGAGGCCCAAAAGTGCCAATCCGCCCTAACCCCAACCCCCACCCCCGTGCCCCTCACCCTCACTCACCCCACCATCCAACCCCACCAACACCAACTGGACAAACCTGCGCCCCCCACCCCCCACCCCCCACCCCCGCCGCCCACAGAAATACACACCTCTTCAAAGCCGAGGCTCGTAAAGATCTCAGGAGTATATATGGATTACACACAAGGCGAGAAAGGCATCGAGAATCTTCAATCAACCAAGAGAACACGCCACATTGACACAGAAGAAGAAGAAGAAGAAGAAAAGAGAAAACATCAGCAATGATGACGCATTGGCCATTAGCAGTCCTGGCGACCTCTCTGCTCTGGGTTACCTGTCTATCAGCACCTGCACAATGCCACTTCAACTCTCAAGGTGAGCACTCACACACAAAAGCACACACACAAAACACACAATCATGCTAACACATGCTATGCAATCATTCAACAAACACACAACCAAACTCTGCAATCATACAAACACAGACACTACATGCACTCTTACACAAACACACAGACAACACACAAATGCTATGCCATCAAACACACTCGCACAGGGACTTTGCAATCATACAAACACTATGCAAAAATACACAAACACAAAGACAACACACAAACATACAATACACGTACACAAGCACATATACATGAAACTCGGACTATGTCAGTTGCTAATGTCAATTAATGACATTTAAGCTTTTACAAACTGTCTATGTCTGGACTGCTTGAAAAATGCATAGCCTGAAATATACCACTGTTCTCTGACAGCCACATACATGTAGCCTCTGTTGCACTGAAATAGTCATATAATAGACATAGATGTTTGGATTACTTGATGTCTATGAAATCAAAGTTGTTACGCTAAAAGATGGTATGAATATATTCTAGAATGTGGTTGTTGTGAAATCATTCATAACAATCAAACCTTATCATGGCATCTTCCCCAACATGTACACAGCAAGTTGCAATCTGCTTTTGCTATATGACTTCTGTCAAGAATGTCTACCTTCCTTGCATCTGTAGCACACAGTTAGGCTACCTACTCAGGTAGAAGTGTAGATCATTATCTAAAAGTTGACATTACTCTCCTACTAAAGGAAAAGTGAAAAGTCCGGGCTGTGAATAAAGTTAGTGGGAAAAGTATACCTTAGGCGGTGTAAAGGATATTTTTGACCATTGTTCTGGTAAAGAAAGCAGCATATAAATGTAGCTACAAAAGGCAGATGTTACAGTTATTTCACTCAACTAATGGTATTTCAGAAGATGCTTGTAAATGTAACCAAATGCAATGTGCAAGGCACCTTATTTCTATATTTAACTTAAACTATTTTTCCTTGAACTGAGACAGAAGTAACTATCATTTTTAAAATGTAATGCGTAGAAGTTCGAATGTTGTTCAGATGTAGTGAGGTAAAAATAAACTTTGGCAGACAAATAACTACTCTGCAAATTTTCCTTAAGTATTTTGTTCTTACCATAGTTACTTTTCATCTTTGTGTACATTATTTGAGTAATGACTATCAGGCAGTTATTGATAATTGTCTACCATAGAAACAGATCTTGATAACAGGAACAATTCTTGATAGCAGTCTACCACTGGAACAGTTAGTTATTGTCTCCCACAGGAAGTCTGAATAGAGTGACATAGTGTGCGTGTTAAGCTATAAATGAGTGCTGTTGTGTGTGTTTTTAGCTCTACATAAAGTGATGTGCTGTGTGTGTTTAGCTCTGTGTCAGTACGAGGGCAAGAACTACTCTCTGGGGGAGAGCTGGATGGAGAGAGGCTGTGTTCAGTGCACCTGCCTGCACCCAGTGGGGGTCGGCTGCTGCGAGATGTGAGTACTCTCCTCATGTCTCAGTTACTGTACAAAGCTCCACTCGTCTTCTTTCCTCTCCAATACTACTGTGCATTGAATGGGTCTACGTCAGTGTCTGATAGATATCCACTTTTCAAAAAGTGAATCAAAATGTGACTGCCCATTTTCCAACCTAGTGTTTCTTGTTCTTTTCAAATCTCCCTTAACAAAAACTATTTTTTTCCAGACCTCCTCCACAAAAATAATATAAAGTAATAATATATTAATAGCATTACTGCCTTCACTCCCTGTATGACACATGCACACCTGTCTCCTCTCCCTGCAGGGTCCATCGGCCAGTAGACTTCCCAGCCTGGTGTGAAGTGCATGTGGAAGCTCTGACCTGCACGGTGCGTCTGGTGCAGAGCGCTGACCCCCGTCTGCCCTGTGTTGCCCACGGAAACAGTCTTCACCCCAGCCACGGGGTCCTCAACATGCCGCTGGGGGAATAAGAGGCCATCATATCAGACCATACCATCTCTAAGCCATCATATCTTTCTCTGCCCACCAATCAAGAACCACCCCAACACCCACCAACCCTCCAATTCCAGCTCTGCTTTGAGTCCATCTGGAACTGAGGCTTATGCACTTTTGCAGTATAGGAACCAGCACCAAGATGAGCTCAGTCAGACTGAACGGTACCGCCCACAATTCTGTCAAATTATAGTTGGAGTGGTATGTTAAATAACTTTGTCACATTTACTAGCTAGCTCTTATTTACAAAGCTCGCAATGAGTACAAACAACAGCTCAGTCAGCATACACACTGAATAGTCCCTTATCTAGAGCATCATACCTACAGAGTGTACCTTCAATAAATCTGATCTCAGCCGGCTCTGCATTTCAAAATAATCATTCCTGTTCTGGGATAGTAGAAAGCTACTAAACACTATATTAGACTGCTGCAGAAGCCACTGTGTTGAACACAGGAAGAGAAAGACTTATAAGCTTAAGAAAGTTCATTTGTCTAAGCATCAGCTTGCTTTACAAGTACACACACATATACATGTATGCATACACATTGTTACCCCTCTATAAACTATGCATACACACAGAACACAAAGCGTAATGTACAGCTGCATACACAACCACTCATTGTTGCCCCTCGGCAAACTAGGCATAAACACATATACACACACAAAGCACGAAGCGTAATCTACTGCTGCATATACACACACTCTAAAGTATACAATTCTGTGTAATCCCTTGCAGAACATGAACTTATAATAGCTGTCACCTGCAGTGTGGCAAACATTTAACTATGTACACAAATGCATGTACAGTATCATATGACTGTACTCACTATGCAATGTTTTTTATTTAGCATCAACCTAGTAAGTCCAATCTGCAAATAAAACTCAGTCATAGCAGCATCTCAAGGGTATGTGTTCATTGGAGTTGTGTGCAGGCAAAAACAACAGTCAAGTTTACAAATGCATGGTTTTATTTGAGGTCGAAAACAAAAAAAACTCTGGAGAACTTCAAGCCTCTGTATGTGTCATACTCATAGTCATACACACACACACACACACACACACACACACACACACACACGTAGTTGAAATACATAATGATGGACCATGTAGTCAGTCAGTGGTCCCCAAGTTCTCATTTGAGAGAAAAAAACTGAAATAAAACAAAACTGTAGTTGTAATAAGAGGAACAAAATAAAAAAAGCATTTAGTAAGAAACCCCCTATTTACAGTCCCACACACACACACACACACACACACACACACACACACAAAACATTAAAACCTGACTTAATTTTTAAATTTCAAGAGTTTTACCCACAGTGCATAGGCAACCGTTTAGCAAGATTGTTAAAATACACACAAACATGCGTGTGCACACACACACACACACAAACACACACACTCAACTCTGTACTTACACGACAGAATTTCATCATTTGCAAAAACACACCAACATACACACAGTACCATCTTCCTCTCTCTCACACTCCTCTTCCTCACACACACACACACACACACACACACACACACACACACACACACACACACACACACACACACACATTAATATCAAATGCTAATGCTGTTGGACCCTGTAAACTGGGAGATGTGGGATGCCAGTGCTGGATTGGTGGGAAGCACTTTGATTGGCAAGTCCCAGCTGAAGGTGTCCACATCCACATGCTCTGCACCCGTCCAGATGGTGATCTCTGATTGGTTCTGAAGAACAGTGGGTGATTCCACAGGTTCTCTGGATGTGACGAACTCAAAGTGCAGACGCCACCTCAGAGTAACTAGACACACACACACACACACACACACACACACACACACAGAGTGTAGTAATAAACAAAAATGTAGTACTCTGTACACTGCAAATGAAAGCAGAGACTGTGGATATGTCGGTATCAGTGTATTGTATATGCACTGCACTCTTGTGTGGTGATCAGTGGGGTAGTGGGTTTTATGGGATTAAAGAGTATTTCTCAGTTTTTTTTTTTTTTTTTTAAAGTGGCCATTCATTCTTTATAACTTATCATTAGGCAAAACTTAGGCAAAACTTAGGCATTTATTCCAGCTATACCTGTACACAGAATTCCCTTGGTTAGAATAAATAATTTCTGTAAATATTTAGGCACACATTCAAAAGATTATAAATATGAATGTATGTATGTATGTGTGTGTCCTCTTACTAATGTCAGTGCTGAATCCTGGTGTTACATTGAGAGGTATGGGCAAGGAGAAGTGGCTGGATGCAGTGTGCAGGCAGGACTCTAGGTGGCGCCCGTGAGAGGTTACACTTGCTGGTTGAACTGGCTTCCTCTGGTACACAGAGTTCACCTCTTCTTCGGACTGTAAACTAACAGAATACTACACACACACACACACACAAATATTAGGTCATGGATCAAGTGAAACTTAAACAATTTACAATGTTATTATTTTCTAGACAGCATGTGGCTTGACAAGCTAGAGTAAAACATTAAATGCCTATGAAAAGGCCAACTCTATCTCTTCTAAGCAAGCTCTGTTCATTGACCACATAGTTGTGTTGTCCTGTCGCAGCCCTGTCATCATCCCGCCAACTCCTCCCAATGACTCTCTACACAAATAGACGGCCATGATTGGTTATGTGACCTGCTTGACCTTACCTTTCAACCGTGCACAAGAATATCTTATTGTGTTTACGCAAAACAATAGTCTCTTGGCAGCTCCACATGCACAGCATTTAACTACTGAACTCAAGCGATTCAGCTATGAGGTGCATCTGGCCAACAGCCAAGGAAGGAAAACCGATTAAGAGTGAGAAAAGTCAGTGCAGACATTAGGACTCTTCTTGTGATGGCCAGAGACAAAAAGAATCAATGTTTGGAGCCACACATATATATACATCCAAATGTTCATATGGCCCGGAAATCCAAATGTTCATATGGCCCATGATAAATTTAGAGTTTGACACCCCTGCTTTGCAGGATGACATTTAGATTGAAAAATGGATTCGATTAAACTGGACAATATTTTATTCATCCTGTAATTTTGAATTCATTTTTAAAGCCCCAAAAATAATTCTTAAAACAGCACAGTGGAATCAGTGACATCTGGTATGTACATTTTTATCCCCCTGCGGTTCAATAATTCTGGCCTATTCCGGGGGTGACGAGCATTTTCCTTTCTGGTCTAAACATCCCTTCAGCAGCAGTCTTGATGCCAAGGCAATGACACACACCTGTATACAAGGGATGTCTCCCTCGGAGAAATTAAAAGTGCCGACAATGTCCTCCCCAAGCCGGTACACACTCTTGAAGATGCAAAACTTTGCCACCTTCCCCCGGGAGTTAGTGATGTTGAACAGATCTGGGGACGAAGAGACAAATTGTCTGAGAGACTTCAGAATAAGTCAGTGTTAACTCATACCTGGCCTCAACTTTATGATTGCTGCCCTTTAAACTGTGTGACATCAACCTGTTTATTAATTAATGGATAAAAATATACATAATGCATAATTTTACATATACATAATTCCACTCCTTTTGGGACCGATTTCTGCATCATTCATCAATTTTCGACTTTTACTGTTCTTAAATTAGAGAATAATTATTTTGCAAAAGAAACAGAGACGTCAGCAGGCACAAACTAGTTTCCTTCACATGCCACACACAAACATAGACACAGAAACACACACACACACACACACACACTCACAAAGACACAAAGGCAAACACACAGTTACAAAGATAGACAGACACAGACAAACACATACACATACATACACACACACACACACACACACACACAGTTGACCTGTAGCTTCACCTTATTGATAGCACCTTTTCATTCTTACAACAAAACTGTGTAAGAGCCTATAAATTGAACAGCTACTGCCTGACACAAATGCAGCTTAACAGTTTACTTCTGTGTGAATTTGAGAGTCCAATATAAACACCTCCGATGACTAAACAACTGTTGTACATATTGACTTTATGCTATGGTAACCATTAAGAACCTGTTATGCTGTAGTTACATACCAAAGTATACTGTGATATATATCATCTACCGTCTATGGTTCAAAATATATCGCAATATAAATTTTAGACTATATCGCCCACCCCTACACTCACGGGGGGAGCGGCGTGAGGTGGTGACCATCAGCATATCCAGCGCTTTCTCCAGGATGCGGCTGTCCCTGCGGTTGCTACTCCCTGCCTCCTCCTCCAGGAAGGGGTTGGAAGGGGCCACTTCCTCGTCCTGGAGGAAGTGCGGCTCCGTCATGCCTGGGAGTCACACAAAGAACACACCGGATCTGGTCAGCTCAACAACCCACATTCAACACTCTGAAAGGCAAAACACTGAGGTGGATGAGGGATGTGCTCAACTGCACCCAATTTGTCTGTGTCTGTATGCGTGTGTTTGTCTGACTGTGACATTCATCAGTGACAAATATCAGTGACATTTATCAGTGTCCTTCTCATCCACTAAAGGATTATAAGTTACTCCATCATTCATGATGATGCAGGAGCTATTTTGAGCACCATCAAAACAGTTCAGCATCAAAATCAACAGCTAGGACAATATGTCACTCCTTCAGACAGACAGGCAGTGAATGAGTGAATGTGTCCAAGTGTCCTCAATCCTTCAGACAGACAGTGAGTTTTTGTGTTCTCACTCCTTTAGACAGGTAGGCAGACAGACAGGCAGACAGTAATAGTGTGTTCTTACCCTGTAGCACCAATACTCGGAAAGGAACACGTAGCAGCTTGATTGGGGAGTTGACCCTCTGGCAGCCGATGGTCAGTTTGTACACATACTTCACCGCTTGGCCTCTGAAACTCGGTGGACCATCCGTGGGAACAAGCTCACTGTAGCAATCTAGTTTGGTTGGGGGCACAGACAGGCAGGAAGAGCATGGGAACACAAAAGGAGCCGGTGAAACAAAAAAATACTGTATATATATTTAAGCAATAAGCCCTTAGAGTTTGTTCTATACCATAAATATAGATAGAAAGAAGAAAATGAAGCAATTTATTTTATTTACAACAACAGTTATACTTCTCTAGGTACTGAAAAAAAAAACGTTTTGTAGCTCACCAAAATGTACTAATATTGATGATTTTATGTATGATGCACAAATAGCATAAACTGATGGTTTATGTTAACTGTGATGCGGTGTGTGTGTGGGGCCAGAATAGTAAGAAAGAAGAAAGAAGAAATAAGAAACTGTGGTGTGAGATTCATTAAAACTTGAGCAGAACAGAACAGTCCCAAATGCAGACAGACAGACAAAACAAACCATTGCTGGTGAAAACATAACTGCCTTTAGCGGACCTAAGAAAGTGATTGCAGGCATGAAATTGCCTAAAAATAGTCAAAAGTATCAGTATGTTGTCATCCTGGGTTGAGGTTGAAACCCAGAATTACTACCATGGCATACATCTCACACCAGGGCAGAACATAGTGTGAGACTGTGTAGATGGCAACAGCTGTGTGTTATGCCTCATTACAAATGTGTCTACAGAATAGGGAAGATAGGAGACAGCAGAGTGGTTAGCTGTTGGCTTAAGTCTGGGTAGTGTGTATCCCCCCTTACAATTGTCTGCAGACAGCAAGTCCTGTATTGGAAGAAGTACACTATGCAGAGCATGTTACAGCTGTCTCCATACAACTGTTCAATGCCGTCACATCCCATTTCATATTGCAGTTTGTAACTTGGCAATTGTTAGCACAGTGCAAAGCTTGTGTAAAGCTCATACTGGGAAAAGTTTGTGACCATCCAAAATATGTAGGAAATTGAGTATGGTTTACTTACAGGTCTTGCTTTCACCAGGATCCAGACGCAAGTCACAGAAGAGTATCTTTGGCGGCGTGTCCAGGATACACTGGCCCCGCTCTCCTGAAGAAAGACGTGAATAGGAGAAATACAGAAAAATGATGAAAAGAGAAAATCAGAGAATTGATTTGATGTGTGTTGTATTCTGGGGAACTTGAGAATTGACTACAACAACCTAGAAGCCATATATACAAAGAGTTGAGTTAAGGTTGAGCAAGACTTTTGTGACTTATTTATATAAGTATTTAAAAAACATATTTATAGAAATTTACATTGCTAAATTGCTGTATCTGTATTCATATGTTCATATTCACGTTTTCATGCCAACTTTTACCACAACAAAGACAGAGCAGAACATGTGAACATTACACACTCAGTGAATCAACAACAGTGTGTGTGTGTGTAGGTTCTGACCTCTGCTGGGAATGAGCACAGTGTCGCTCTCAGCCTGCACATCCTGTTTGTTGCCCTGAGATGGCAGTGCCACCCTGCTCTCACTGGCATGGAACTGGCAGTGGATCTGAGCACTGGCCCATGCCAGCATCTCACTGGAGAAAAGAGAAGAAAGCACAACAGTCACAATCACTGCCAAGAAGAACCATGTTGCTATGGTGGTGCCGCTGTAAGATGGCAGCCGGTTACCAAAGCTCGTTTCCAAATTTTCCACAGTTTTTTTTATTGTGATTAGCATTGTGCTGGATTAGGCCTTTTTAATGGCTGTGTGGTTGGATGCATCGTTCAAGCCATGACTTGAGTGTGGGCCATGCAGAAGGCTACATTCTGATGGCCAGGTTAAGAGGAAGCTTGACTATACCCACACATAAGTGGACCAAGTGATGCCATTGCCATACGCCTTGGCTGAAGAGAATAGCCAACTATTCTATTTAAATGCTGATTTCAAATCAGTGTCTTGGAGAGCCACACACGTTTAGAAAACCAAGATTACAAGAATCATTACAATTAAAAATGCGACATAACAAGTAACCATTTACCAAATGTGTACTTCCAGAATGGAACCAGTGTGACTCAACTTTGACAAGGTTTCCAGTGCCTACTTGTAGTAGCTACTACTTGTACTTGCTTGTAAGCACACCCAGTTGTATAGACATCTACATTATGCGTAGGCTATGCTAGAACATAGGTGCTGAATCTCAACCTGATATAGCTTTATTACAGACGATGGTACAACAACAATCTGAAATCAAACTGAGGCGACTAAAGAGGATCTCAGAGAGAGGCTGACGCCAAACGTAGTGCTTACCTGCTAGCAGAGGTGGATAAATGAGACATCGGGTTGGTGAACGTGATAAGGCACTCCATGAGCTCCCCGGTTAGGAACACCGAGCCGCGTGCCATGGAGGCCACCACCTCGATCATCTGGCCAACGTACAAGATAACGTTACATTCACCGGAGAGCCATCAGATAGGGTTACAAGATAAGTTACCTAACGACGTCTGATAAACAAACAACTGTCTGAACCATTGTGTAAGATGTCAGTTAACGTTATGTTATGCCATCATTTCTCATTTTACCAACTTGCCATCTCACATTATAGGTGATAATAAATAAGGAACATTAGGTGATAATAAACCACGTAACGTTAAAATACCATACCGACACTAAGGGTTCTATAATCTTTCAACACCTCACAGTGTGAATGTAATAGCGGGCTAGCCACCTTTAATGGAAACCTAGCAGGTGAAATCAGACGTGACACACCGTAAAAATATATATAAGACTTCATCCTCATCACCCAATAGATTGTTAGCACCAAGCTAACGTTAACTCATACCAGGTAGGCTACGTTGTGCTACAGTGGGCTAACGTTACCCCTTAGCAAATTTATCCTGTTCGATATCCCTGTCCGCCGATACACAATAACGTTCTTACCAAGATTGAGACGTTACCTTTAAATTAGTTGTAACCAGCCCTTTCAGTTGGCTAGTTTTCTCATCAAAATATGGATATAAAAATAAACAGTGACCGGTGAAAATTTGTCCAAGTTGACTACATCTACTCAGCTGTGATCAAGCCATCTACAGCAGTTAACTCAAAACCAAAACAACACGGCATAATACCCTGTACCACCAATCACTGTCACTACGTTTTAAAAAACGACGAGGCTTTCGTAGGTTTCAATACCAGTGCATCTTAAAGTTATAGTTTATTATAATCTACGTCTAAACAGGTCGGCACGTATAACGTTGCTATTGGAGATACATAAAGGACATCATACAATAAATGTGGAATCACAATTTACTCACAAAATAATCTCTTTAAACTGGGTAAGATTATGGTTGGCCCATTGAAAACGTCGCCGTGGCATATGCGACACACCACATTACAACAATTAGGGGGGTTTAAATATCGTTTATGCATTTTAATGAATGTCAACACAACAACGTTCTATATAAATAACAGAAACATTAATAAAATGTTGTTAGACATTACTACATAGACTATAATATGACCATGTCCTGTTAATATAAAATGAACACGGTTTAATTTTTCCTACAACCCCCTACTGCTTCACCATATGGTGCGATCTCAAACGGGATTACTTGTTTCAAGTTCGCCCAGGCGGAGTGATACAGGGTGCCTGTGCCTGTGTCCATTAAATGAAAGGGATGGGGAAAGCTAAACTGCTAAAATTGTCTAAGATAACACAATGCAAATTAAAGTAGAGGATGACTGGTTGTGCCGCTCGATTACAACGAACATTTTCGACTCAATCATCAACTTCTGAGACGATACGATATGGAGCAACTAGCAACAAACGCTAAAACCCCAGAAACACAAGGAAAGGGTCTCGTTCCCAGTTGGACAGTAAACTCGCCTTAATTACAAATAACTTTACCGTTAGTGACAATTACATTAGCTATTTGTGCGTCTCACAAATAGGGGCAGGCAGGCATTAAGATTTAACTTTTATCCTTGCATCCAATCAAGTCATATCGTCCTAGCCAGCAGCACCATCTACACTGAGGAAACAGGATTTTGACAGGTGTGGTTGTGCTTGTTTTGCTGCTTACTTGCCGCTTTGTTGCATTGTTACCAGAGGGTCACAATGCTCTCTTCTAAAGCAACGGATATTGTAGTCTGGTATATAACGTTAACGTTAACGCTAGCCACAGTGTAAACAAAAAAGTCTAAAGTTAGTCTATTGACCGTTAGTTCACTGTGACAGTCACCACGAGTCTGGGCGGTTTTAGATAAAGTTAACATAATTCTGTCTCCGTGAAGTCAGATGACAGTTGTTGAAATGCATACTTTACCTGGTTACATTCAGTGTTGTGGCTCGTGTCCGTTTTTATATACAGTCTATGGTCGTGTCACGCAACGTAGGTAACGTTAGCGCGCATTTTATGTTGCTTGCTTCAGCTCGCTTGACTCGTTTGTGTTTGTAACCAGGAATATTCAAACCGACGACTAACTCGAACCGAGGCAGTGAATTATGCCGACCATTTATGTGGGAAACGCTGGAAAACGAGTTATTAACTTCGACTTATCTTTTGGCCACATTCTATCAGGACGAAAGGCGACGCTGACACCTGCCTTGCTATCCACAGACCTGTAGGTTAGATGAACGATGGAGTCACCAGACCAGACGTCTACCACAGAGCTGATGAGTCGCTATGTCTCATCGGAAAAGGGGTACGGTGTTCCAGAAGAGGGATGGAGGATCTGTCTGGCTCACGAGTTCAAGGAGAAGCGGAAACCTTTTCAGGCCAAAGATGTTTCGCTCTCCAACATAATGGAGCATGTCGGCCTTGGGATCAGGTATGACTCAATTTTTGCTCACCCGAACAAGGCACATACCGGTATGTTCTTACTTTTAAGTTGGGGCTATCTACTCCATGTGGACGGAACGGTCTGGTATTCTGTGGTATGCACTGGTATACTGTGATTGGTAACATTTTTAATGATTTGAGCTTATGGTATCTAAGAAGGTTTTCTCTCAGTGGAAACTAGTTTTATAGGGTTTTACAGGTTATATGGAGGACGCAAAGGGATCTATCTCCAAACAAAACTTATTCCCAAAGCCACAGCAGTTCTTTTCAACAGAACCCTGCAAGAGGGATTGGATCTAAGCACCCAGTCCATACAATAGGATAGCTTTAGTGGCCCCCCACTCTGTGTGTGTGTGTGCGCATGCGTGCACATACACTGGTGCTACTCCTACCCCAGACCTGCCTTATACAAATAACTAGTTAGGCAGCATACCTTTGGTACACGTCAATGTGGACAGCTATTCTGTGTGTGAGTCCAATCCTAACTATTTCAACATTTTGAGAATAGTAGTGTAAGAAATACACAGAAATAGTTGGTGGTGAGGCATTAACTTGCCTTATTGTTGTCATGGTGGTCAGAGTTCATTTTTCATGTTTATTGACCTGAATGGACTCTGTTAATGATTACAGGATAATAGCAGTCATACTTGGCTCCACACACTGCCGCGAAGGGGTTATCACAACCCACTCACAGCCTTTTATATAATCTTTTTGAATTCATACAACCTCTTATGTTCACAGGGTGTGTTAAGGATGGTTGATCATTTTCAGTATTGGCTTTTCACATTGGTATAAATTGCCGCAAGCAACAAATATTAATTTAGCCTGCCACAGTTCACAAAACTGGATATGCTGCCTCTGTTCCACCAGAAAAATGTAACCATCCTTAAAGTCCACCTAGCAACAAGTGTGTGGATGTTTTCTGTGTGACCTCTCAACTGGGGCTTGGCAAACATGATGGAGAGAGGTGTTCCTTTCTTTTGCTTTCTCCCAGCTGCAGCTCATGCTCCTTTATTCACAAAGACACATGTGCCTGCGCAGACACAGTCACATACCCCTCACACGCCACCACCAGTGCAACAGCAGCACTTCTTCTGTCACAGCACAATCCCTAGCTTTATCTCTGCCAATCCCACAATGCCTCTCTGCTCTTGTGTGTGTGTGTCAGTTTCCAACCAACTGTCATTATTTCTCCAAACCACACATGAATGCGGAGACAGAGTATAGAAGGTGGAGAGTGGGTATGATAATGAGAGTTACAGAATACCACAAACAACAATGTCTGCTCTATAAGCCACAGACATGGAGTGAGGGTGGGTTCTGGTGGAGTTATGTGTTTGCAGTTGGTTCAAAGTTTAAATTTACTTACATGGCACATCATCATTCACAGCCATCATTCAATGTTCTTTGTGTCTGATTATCAAATTAACTTAATTAAATGGAGGATGGAGGAAGGTTTGCATCCAGTTCTTACAATGTGGTAACTGTCCCTAATATTTGCTTGTGGAGATCAGAGAGAGAGAAAGTGCAAGTGAGAGAGGGACAATGAGAGTTATTAAACAATGAACAGTGTAGAAAAAACACAGCACTGCAAGGTGTCCAAAGGTGCCAAGTGCAATTGGGAGACTTTATTCACGGCTGAAAGTCTCACATACTGGATAACTTCCCATAACTGGCATGGAAACCTAGAGCTAAATATCATGTTCTAAACAATTCCAATTCTAACCAATAAAAATTCAGTGAAAGACTATAAATGCATAGATTAGAGACGGTCGTGTGCACATCCCACGGTGAGGTGCAGGGCAATATATATATATATATATAAATTAATTTTTTTTTTTTTTTTTGCCTGATGAAGACCCATTAGGGTCGAAACGTTGCAGCAGTACCATCATTAAAAGTATGAGAGTTTCAGAAGTGTGTGGGCTATAAATGCCACATGTCTTGTGTGGAAATCTACCAGGTGCTTTTGGATGTTAGTGTTTGTCAGAATTAAATGGCCAAAAATGCCCCTTGAACATTGTGCATATCTCAGTTGCAGTTATTGGAACCCCTGGTTGAGTTAACTGCTAAAAGGGGTCCACTTCCTTTTGCACAGAGCATTTTTATGCTTTATGGGTGTTTGTACCCATAAATCATTTTTTTAGCTACTAGATCAGATGCCAAATAGTTCCAAAGGGCTCACATCCAGCCGGAAAAAAAAACAGGCAACAGTGTAGCGCCAAAACATTCAATGTCTGCTTTCTGTTATGGCTTAAACATATTGCTTCAGTGCTTGATTTAAATACAGAACTCAGAAATTATTCAGCTGCAGTGTGCAGTTCTGGTCTCTCTCTTCTGATCCTGAACTCCATTTGAACTCTGTAATTGGACGTGGAGTTATGCTCTGGGCCAAACGCTGTGTTAAAACCTAGGCACAGACGCCATTTCTACCTCCCTCAACATGCATGAATAAGGGTCATTGACAAAATAGGCTTTTAGAAATGCATTTTTCTTTTAAATATTGTTTAAAAGTTGATGTAATTCAATATAAGTATTTTTATTTGCTTATAGCAAGTCATAATTGCACAAAATTGAATAAATACACAACATTATACATTTTTTGAGACACCCCTCCCTCATGCATGCATGTATAAGCCACACTTACACAGGTGGGAGAGTCTTAAATTGCATGCAACTAGACTTTAGAGTTTCATCATACATATTAGCTTCTTTCACCAACTATTCCAGAGCAGAGCACTCTAGAATTGGAGTGGTACGCTCTAGAATCTTTTTTCTAGCTTGTGTCAGCCCTGACTTGGATGACCTACAGTATGTCTACAAGCAGCAGGGAGAGCGGGGATGAGCGAGAAGGCTTGCTGTGTTGAGTGAAACCTGAGACAAAGCCTATTTAGTCTAGCAGTCTATCTATCCAGGCTATTCTCCTTGTACTCTAAGACATCAGGTTAGATGGGGTTTCTACCTTAGCAGAGCTCTGCTTATAGTTAAAGAGCCATAGAATGCATTTTTTGACCATCATAAAATGTTCTTTGAGCCTCAGTAATTGTGTATGCAAATTTGTGCGGCTGAAAAAGACCCAGGAGCATTTCTAGGCTGTCTGTTCCATGCTCAGAAATGTATACTCATTAAAAATGTTCATATTACCCACACTTTGGCCAGTTTCCCGTCCCCTGTCGCTGATTGGCTAGTTCATTGTGAGGCCTATTGGCTGGTTTTTCGCTGAAGCAGAATGGCTCCCTAGTTTCACTGATACTCTTAACGTTACTGCTAGAAAACAAATTCAACTACGTCTGACCCCAACTGTGGGCTATACAGACTGTATGCAGAATACAGTTTTATCGCTCCCCTTTTAACATTAGATCTACCGTTTTATTTAATATCGCGCTACGTTTGCGCCTACGCTACAAGCAAGCAGCAGGTCTGTTTCTCAGCAGTAAATCGGTTAACTATCTGAGCTAAATAAACACGCAATAGGATTGTCAGCCTTTATGACAACGTTATGCAGAACCATTTAATATTATGTAGGCATAGGCCATGTTTTAGTTTCAGCACTAGTGTCTGAGGTTATGATATGCTATGATAGATGGCGATATGCCGGGAAATTAACGTAAGCTAACGTGGGCCATAGTGGAAATGCGACATTAGTATCTGTTGTTATGGTTAGCTTGCTAGCCTACGAACACTAGTGACCGAGTGTGCAGCAATTTTTTTTTTGCTTCGCAATAACCTGGATATCCAAGTAGCATCAAGTAGGCAAACTGTTTACTGGCCATAGAAATACCAGTCTATACCAAGTCTATAATTCTATGATTATGGCGACCAAAAAACACTGAATTCTAGCGTGGTTACCTATGGGCAGTATCGTTTGTGCTTGGAGAATAGTTGGAATAGATCCTGGTTTCAGGCGTAGTGTTCGTGAAAAGCCGGATTGATACAGCCCGAGGTTGGCAAAAAATCTGGGGTGAAATGACCAGAGCAAACGACCAATCGTTTAGTGGAACATGCAGACATTTTTCGTATGTTCTCCAGTCAAACAACAAAGCCGTTAGCCGTTCTCAATGTTAGCTAGCTATGCCATAGACTACAGTTCGTTTAATACGCCAAAGCAACAGGGGGCTGGACAAAAGACTGTTCCAAACAATTTTGATTGGACCAAAGATTCTAGAGCTAGAGCTCTTTGGATTGGACAATGTAATGGAGGAGGTGTAGCTTTGCGCTACGTACACCAAGCACTAGTTTCAGATTGGTTTTTTTCAGCCCGGCAAATTCTAGCCTGAAATTTACATATAGAAGGAGGCGGAAGATGGTGTTGGGAGTTTCGTTATGGTTCGTTGGATACCTTAAACCTGGACTAAGCAACATTCAGTTTTTCTCTCTCACAAGCTCCCTCTAAAGACCACTGTATTGCATTGTATTGCACTGCATTCTATTGGAGGCGGTCCGCGCTGCTGAACATTGCAAGTGCTATATCTACCGCTATAGGCCAAGGTGGCGCATTCTACACCGTTCGTTCGCCGTGTAATGACTCATTTTAGCATCCTAAACAGTATGAAATGGATTAATTAAATGAAAAATGTTGCGTAGTGGGCCTTTAAGTTACCTAAATTCAACAAAGGTAAATGTGGTTTTGCATTCTATGGGCTCTTTAATCACTAAGACAGTGTTTCCCTGTGGGCAAATTACACTATGATGATGTTGTAAAAGCCTCAGATGTCCCATCTCATTTGACTGTTAATTAGTAATCATTAAAAATAGTTTGCTCAAATGAATTTAAAGAATTTTAAATCATTCACAAAGGAGATTAAGTTGATTACCTCTTTCTTATTATTGCTAAATAGTGTCTCCAACAGACAATTAGTCAATAAGGGGGCAGAATATGGGGGTTCCAGACAGTGAGATTAGTGACCATTATTATGGGAAAGGTTATGTTAAGACGTTTAAAGGCCCACTATGCAACATTTTTCATTTAATTAATCAGTTTCATACTGTTTAGGATGCTAAAATGAGTCATTACACGGCGGACGAACGGTGTAGAATGCGCCACCGTGGCCTATAGCGGTAGATACAGCACTTGCAATGTTCAGCAGCGCGGACCGCCTCCAATAGAATGCAGTGCAATACAATGCAATACAGCGGTCTTTAGAGGGAGCTCGTGAGAGAGAAACACAGAATGTTGCTTAGCCCCTCTTTAAAGCGGCACCAAGGAGTTTTGAAAATCGCACCCCCTACAGATTGAAACGGAAGCATTGCCATAATGCAAGTCAATTGTAGTTTTACTTGAACTACAGATCGCAACTCGATTGGGCAAACTTGTTTAGTGCCATTAAGGCCGATAGAGGGCCGCAGAGCAAATGCAGCAAATATCGTTCAGCTTGTTACGAGTTGATTGGTCACTTGACAATAAAGTGTTTAGGCAAAGCCTGCTGAATATCTTAATGTTGTCTCCTGAATAAAGCATGTGACAGTGCTTCCAGGATGTCACAGTGTATTCTGTGATCTATATGTGATTTTCTAAAAGTCTTGTAAGGAATCCCTTCCCCCATCTTTTTATCTCCATCTTCAGTCAGTATTGAAAGATTCTAAAGAAGATTTTGCGTCTAATAAAGAATCTTCTA
>JAGFZM010000219.1:58621-131825 GCA_017657215.1 Limnothrissa miodon
TAAGACTCAGTATAGTAATACAACAGAAAATACACCAAAATCTAACAGTATGCTACCCCAGGAACAGCACTGAAGCCAGAAGAAGACAGATGCACAAGTATATTAAAGCAATACTGATCCACTCTTTTTGTTTGACTGTGTGTCTGTGTGTGTAAGCAGGTATTTGAAATGGTGGTATAGAAAGACCCAGGTGGAAAAGAAGGCTCCGTTCATAGACATGTTCCGTGCCTTGCCTTTGCGTCAGATTTACGGTGAGTGCTTACAAATCCCGATTTTAGTATATCATCATGTAATACACATCCAGATCCTAGTACATCATCATGTAATCTTTTTTCCTCATTACCTGTGTCTTCCTCATTCTAACTTTGCTGTTGAACGTCCTACAGCAGAGATTAATTTTTCTCCAATGATCAAACATGGTGCTCATCTTGTGACTATGGAGGAAAGGGTGGATACCAACCATTATATTTCCTGCATGTAGTTTCAGATCATGACTGAGAGAATTTTACTGTAATACTGTATCTTTGCCATAGTTTGTGATCACACAACTGGCTCAGCAGTCTGTCTATTTGAATGCACACTACATTGTCTGGGCACCTGTATGTGATGACACGTGGTATAGCCTGCTAAATAGTTCTATTGTTTAGAAGGATTTAGCAAATAAAAAAAAAAATGTACATGCAATGATACAAGGAAGGTTTATTGTCACACGCATACATACCTACCTAGTTACTTGTTCTAAATGGATGACTTTGGAAAAGTCACACCCTGGCCGTTATGACTTTATGTCAGGCTAATCTTTGAAGCATGTACACAATTTCAAATAAAGTCATTAATTAATTAATTACATAAAATGAATTGCCTTCTCTCCTTTCCTCCTCCTTCCTGTTGATATGTTCTTATTCCAGGTGTTCCACTGGGAGGTATTGGGGGAGGTACCATCACACGGGGCTGGCGGGGAGAATTCTGCAGGTGGCAGCTCAACCCTGGAATGTACAATTACAAAACTGTGATTGTCAACCAGGTACAACCAGTCAGCAGAATCCGTTAATGCTCAGTCATGCTCTCTGAACAGGTAATGCCTGCTCTGTTCGGAATGGCATGGTTGTGTCAAGGCCTGGGAAGCAACACAAATAGAGAACAAACACCTGGTAAAAGTTTGTGAAATCTTTCTAATGTTCAAAAGAATTTTGCAAACTCTAAAAATGGTACATACAAGGATCGTTTCTTGTCACATGCATATGTAGTTAATGGGTGTAAACGGATGCAGTGAATATGTTCTGCATATATTGGGGACGATGGGGTGTGGTAGTGGCAAAGAAGGAAATGAAGAGATCGAGTGGGTTTTTTTTTCTAAAAGTAAGAGACGTGCCTGGGTCATACCTTGCTAGGATGTGAAGGAAAAGTCAGAATGATTAAATGGTGTCTGTAATATAAACTTGACATTACTACATTATTTGCTATGTAAAAACATCCTTAGAAGCTCCTCAAACAAGTCTTTCTTTCAAAGGCACTGGTCATAGTCCCACTGAATTATTCAACAGATGAATACTGCACTAGCTGCCTGTGCTGTAATAGTGAGTGTGTGTGGGAAAGGAATAGGTGTGTACAGAGGTACACTCCAACCATGAACTGCAATCTTGCTTTGGCCTATAGCCTGTTTACTCAAGTTCAAACAAATATTTGCTTTTTGTTCTGTTGCTGATAGTCGTTGCCCCTCCTCTTTTTTCTCTGTGTAGTATAAAATGCCCCCTTTTCATTCCACACTATCACTTTACAATCACAATGCTATATCTTTGAGACTCATTGGACAGGCTTAGGACAATGAGAGGGATGGTGCAAAACTAATTAACAGTCAAGAAACGGCGGTTGATTAGCTGTGGTTGTGACTGGAAAAGTTACACTTTGGCTTTTCTGGCTTGTCAGGCTAATTTTTGGAACATGTTAATCATTTCTAATAAAACCACTAATTGTTTATATATTATATATCGGCTTGTTTATTTGCTTGTTAAAGATTCCTTTTCACACCAATTTCATGTATAGTTTTATAGAAAACAAGGACACAAATACTACCACTAACAAGTTTGGGATGACTTGGACACACATCACGTACCCTTTTGACTTAATCTTCTTTACTGACAGACAATGCATGTGGCAAAAAATGTGTTGATCCTTGATGTTGTTAAAAATTAAGTATTTGCTCAAAGTTTCCAAGCAGAGTCAGTGATCAGTCATTGATCTCAGTAAGCTCTATTCAAGAACTCACGTTGCATCAGGCTATCTCCCTTAATGACCGACTCTGTGTGTGAACACATTGAAAGGTATTCCACAGATGTCAGTCGCAAACCATTATCCAAGTTTGTGTCTACAATGCTTTTTCCTGAATAACTTCCTCACAGTTAAGACCAAATTTTAACCAATGTATGAAAATTTAATGTATAACAGTCAAGACCAAATATTAACTAATGTATACATTCTCCCTACAATGTTCTATTTAGTTTACAGTCTGCCTACGACGGGGCGGTCAGACGGTGTACCAGCAGGTGTTGAGCGTGGAGCACCCTCCGGCACTGCAGGGTTGGAACTGGGCCTTCTGTGGACAATACGCCTTCTACAATGCCCTCTACCCCCGTGCTTGGACCGTTTACGACTTGCCTGGTCAGAATGTTACGCTCACCTGCCGACAGGTGTCCCCCGTCATTCCACATGATTACAAGGTATGTAGTGTGGGGCGGGTGAAGTCACAGCCTAGCTGATGTTTGTGTGCGGATTAGATATTACTAAGACGCCACTTAGTTTTTTGTGCGGACTGGATAGTGCCACAAGGGAATGAGATGCCTGCACACTTCTGAAACATTCATATTTTTTATGGTGCTGCTGCAGTGTTTTGGCCGGACAGGGTCTTTCTCAGGCAAATCCCTAACCAGGTTGGAACATCGCAGCAGTGTGCAGGCATCTCATATCCAGCCCTTTTGGCCTGCACTTTACTGGTGGGGTAAAAAGTAAGTTAAACATTGGTATAAATCAATCCATAGCTATGTTTTTCACGAATGCAACATAAACCAAATAATGAATAACTAATGTTAAGTGAATGGGGCAGAGGGAAATGAAACTGAAAGCAAGTCACTTAGTGTAAGTTGCCGCTTTGGTCTATATTATATCAATTTTTTTTTTTTTTCTTTTTTTCTGACAGTACTTGGTGACCTGGAAACACAGGGCTTTGGATTGATTCACACCAAACTTGTTTTTTAATAGGTCCACTTTATTAATTTCCTCTACCATTGTTCTCACAAATCCCTCTGTGTTTTCCCTTCTCCCTACAGGACTCCAGTCTCCCAGTGGGGGTGTTTGTATGGGACGTGGAAAACAGGAACGACTATGACCTGGAGGTGTCCATCATGTTTTCACTGCTCAATGGTTCAGGCCACAAGGACGACAAGAGTGGGGGACACTGGAATGAACCATTCCACCTGGAGATGGAGGGGGAGTCCGTGTCCGGGGTGCTACTGCACCACTGTACACCAGTAAACCCCTACACACTCTGCATGGCAGTCAGGGAACAGGTGTGTGTTTGTGTGTGTGTGTTGGCACACTTACAAGACATTTCTCGAATGCGACCAGCGAATGCGAATGCGACTGATTACTCAATCAGATTGAGTTATCATGGACCTGGCTTACGTGTAAAAGAGTGACACTTCTGACTCATTCCACTGCATCTACTGTACTGCAACTTTTAATTAAGTGTCCGCACCAAGCTCCCGCATCTGCCAGCTGATTCCCAGCTACACTTACTATTCGCTGGGGGTCACATTTAAAGCTGCATGTCACCATGTCACTCTATGCTTATTCCCTGCCAGGCTAATTTTAACCCATCTCCTCCCCAGCTTCTCCTGTTGTATGTGTGACTTATTAATGTCATGTTGTCATTGATGCTTGCTCTATTCTTTAGACCATGGTGAGGTGGGTCTTCCTGCAACTCTCCCTTCCTCAGACTTTCCATGTATGCACACAGATGGGCAGGGGGTTCCCTAGAACAGAGCCAAAGGCTCAAAGATAAATTATTGTAAAGATTGTGTTCTTGGTCTATTAAATTTTGACTTAACTGGTCCTGATAACATTTGTGCCTGGGCGGGTGTACCATGCGACTCCATCATTTTACATTATTAGATAGATAGATAGATAGATAGATACTTTATTGATCCCCAAGGGGAAATTCAAGTATTTAAGAAATTTACAGTTTCTGCAGGTTTGGAGATGATGTAATGTTTTTGCTGTGTTTGTGTGTGTTAGCCTGATCGGGAAGTGAGTCACCAGACAGCATTCAGCCCACAGGGGACGTGCAGTGCCTTGTGGACAGACCTCATCACTGATGGACGACTGGACTCGCCAACGGGTCAGTGACACACACACACACACACATTCATTATTACCGGTCACTCCCATCAGTCTGATTAAAAAGCTATTTCTTTCACTCACAAACGTCTTAATTAATTGCCTATTGCAGCAGACTGTAAGCAAAAAAGCTGTCTCTCACACACATACACACACATTTAAACATACCTATTAAACTTTTTATTTTACAGACCTAAAAAAGTTTTTTGCCTGTAGATTACACAGTTATAGTTGTTTAACATTGTTCTCCTAACACTGTCTCTGTTAGGGTCAAGCCCCCCCACACAGAAGGGAGAGAAGGTTGCAGCTGCCCTGGTGGCCAAGTGTTTGGTGTCGGCGCATGGACACAACAGTCTGGAGATGAGTCTGGCTTGGGACATGCCTCTCATACAGTTTGGATCGAGAGAGAGAAAACATCACAGGTAAGCGCGCGCACACACACACTCACACAGCAGTATGGAAATGAATCTAACTTTGGACATGGCTTTCATACAGTTTGGATCGAGAAAGCATTACATGTACCTGCACGGCAGTATAGAAAATGAATGTGGTTTGGGACATGACTCTTATTCAGTTTGATCACCCCCATGATTCTAATGTAAAGTTCTTTAGCACTGAAGCCAAGACTGCCAATGTCTAAAACCAAGACTGCCAATGTCTGTTGCCTTGAAGCACACCACCACAATCGTCAAAATCTAAAAAACTGAGATGAATCTGATCTAAACAGTACTGTACAGGTCCTCATACACTTACAGCAGTATGGAGTCTGTCTTCGGGCATGTCTTCTGTACAGTTTGGCTTGAGAAAAAGAAAACATTAGACTCTCTCACTCACAAACACACACACTTGGAATGACATGGGTGTACTATTTACCTTATCTCCTAGACTACATGTCTAAACAACACATCTACATAATGCACCAACTCTGGCTTGTGTAGGTACACTGGCGTAGTTGCTGTTGCTTAGTGACACACACGCACTCATATTTCATAATTCCTTTCATTTCCTTCATCTACTACAACCAATCTTCATCTGTCCTTTTTTTCTTTGGTGTGAGAATGCTTCCTTGCGGTATTTAGGAGTTCACCAGCTTGTGACTTTGCACTGTAAAAACCATTACCCCATAGTCAAATTTTAAGCCTTTTTTAAGTATCATTTTTATTTAAATAGAAGCAAAAAGCATACAGCCTTACTCCACATGCACTTTACCTATTGTTACTATAGTGGTTAGGACATGTTTTCTGCTGTACCTGTACACTGTCTTTGTCTGTCTACTGTATCGCTAGTGGTTAGAATATTTTTTCCTTTTGGAATATAGTTCATGTTGTGTCTGTGCACTTTTATAGTTTGTTCTGTCCTGTATTGTCTGTCTAATGTACACAAGGGGCAGTGAGAAATGTCATTTCGATTTCTTTGTATGGCTAGTATATGTAAAGAAATTGACAATTAAACTGACTTTTTTCATTATTAAATGAAAATTGCATTTAGTCGTGGGGGAACAGAATTTTGCTTGTTTATTTTAGATAGATAAATTGCAATGGTTGTCTCTTATGAATGCAAATATATATCACTTGGTAGTAGGGATGTAACGATACTCAACTCATGATTCGATACGAATAGTTAGCAGGCTTAGTGACACACACACACACAATCATATTTCATAATTCCTTTCACTTCCTTCCTCCACCACAACCAATCTTCATCTGTCCTCTTTTCTTTAGTGTGACAAGGCTTCCTTGTGGTATCTAGGAGTTCACCAACTTGTTGTTACTTGTTGAGAGATGCAACATCTCTTAAGAGTAAAATGTCAATAGAAGTACTTTATTTAAACTAAATAAAAACAAAATCCTCTACAAGAGCAGGGATCACAGAATTTGAATTAGGTGCACACACCCACAGTACAACAGAAATTCATCAAGTTATCATAGAAGGGCCAGTTGCATTTCATTGCAGCGCATGGGTTGTTTTGGAGGATGGCCAGAGCTTTTTGTTCTGGCGAAATTCCTCTCTGTAAACAGAAAAAACAATGCCAGATTTTTGTTCTATTCTCCCTTTTAATAAACAACAACATAAAGGGGCTAGTGTTTGTGATTTGGGCTTATCTTTTCCTTTGGCAGCACATAGCAATAATATGTAGCCTAATCTAATTCACATGGGCTACAACCTCCTATTAGGGATATGTTTGAAGCAACTGCCTCCAACCATTATACGGACACAATCCCAACTTCTATTAAAAACCTGCTTATTAAATACTTTGCATAGTTAGCAGCAGGTCTACAACATAACTTTCATAACAACAACATAACTGCTGCAGCTATTCTTTGACTTTGCACTGTAAAAACCATTACCCTATAGTCAAATTTTAAGCCTTTTTTTTAAGTACCATTTTTTTTTTTAAATAGAAGCAAAAAGCATATGCCTTACTTCACATGCACTTTACCTACTGTTACTTTAGTGGTTAGGACATGTTTTCTGCTGTACCTGTACACGTGTTTTGTCTGTCCTGTCTTGTCTGTCTACTCTATTGCTAGTGGTTAGAATGGTGGTTAGAATATTTTTTCTGTTAGAATATAGTTCATGTTGTGTCTGTGCACCTTTTCGTCATTTCTATTCATTTTTGTCAGGCTCGGTTAAGCAGCTTCATTTTTAAAAATAGTCTTATTAATTGTTAAATTGACAGAATCTGCATTTGTAAATCACTGGTTCATCCAAAACAACTGTGCTGTCCAGGTGTTCCTAATGTTGCTTTATACTTAATCACTCACCACTTCAAACTAATATCAATAATAAACACATTACTGCATGCAGTAGAGGAGCAGTGTACTTGTCTTTGCTGCATAAATGTTTGTCTTTGTATTTCTTTGGTGTTTGCTGGCATTGCTACTCAGATGTACCAAAGTCACTGATTGGCTAGGTTTGTTTCTACAGGAAACTACTGGATATGCTACTTAGCATTAGCACCACACTTGTATATCAGTGAAAAGATGTGATCTCTCTCTCTGTGTATTCAAATTATTTGCAGCAGGTGTGTGCATTAATAAATCAGGAACGTGTTGACAGTGTGTTTATGTTACATCAAGGCCTTGTGTGAGCAATTGTGTATTTTTTGATAGTTTGATGTGTCCACACTGAGCATGCGTGTGTGTGTGTGTTTAGGAGATACACCCGCTACTTTGGCAGTGAAGGGACTGCAGGCCCTAAACTGGCCCTCTATGCCCTGACCCACTACAGAGGCTGGGAGAAGGCCATTGAGGAGTGGCAGAACCCAATCCTGCGGGACAGGTAAGAATCGATGTAGGGTCATATTAAGTCTCTGTTTTACCCTTATTCACATTGTGGATTATTTGTTATTATTTTTATAAATCTTACGTTTTCAGAAATCTCTTACAAGGGTATAAGTTTTCCATGACTTAAACCTCAGTTTACAAACCGGATTCCAATAAGGTTGGGACGCTAAACAAATTGTGAATAAAAACTGAATGCAATGATGTGGAGATGGCAAATGTCAATATTTTATTTGTAATAGAACGTAGATGACGGATCAAAAGTTTAATCCGGGTAAATGTATCATTTTAAAGGAAAAATATGTTGATTCAAAATTTCACTGTGTCAACAAATCCCCAAAAAGTTGGGACAAGTAGCAATAAGAGGCTGGAAAAAGTAAATTTGAGCATAACGAAGAGCTGGAAGACCACTAATTAGGTCAATTGGCAACATGATTGGGTATAAAAAGAGCTTCTCAGAGTGGCAGTGTCTCTCAGAAGCCAAGATGGGTAGAGGATCACCAAATCCCACAATGTTGCGCAGAAAGATAGTGGAGCAATATCAGAAAGGTGTTACCCAGCGAAAATTTGCAAAGACTTTGCAGTTATCATCATCAACTGTGCATAACATCATCCGAAGATTCAGAGAATCTGGAACAATCTCTGTGCGTAAGGGTCAAGGCCATAAAACCATACTGGATGCCCGTGATCTCCGGGCCCTTAAACAACACCGCACCACAAACAGGAATGCTACTGTAAAGGAAATCACAGAATGGGCTCAGGAATACTTCCAGAAACCATTGTCAATGAACACAATCCACCGTGCCATCCGCCGTTGCCAACTGAAACTCTACAGCGCAAAGAAGAAGCCATGTCTAAGCAAGATCCACAAGCTCAGGCGTTTTCACTGGACCAGGGATCATTTAAAATGGAGTGTGGCAAAATGGAAGACTGTTCTGTGGTCAGAGGAGTCACGATTCAAAGTTCTTTTTGGAAATCTGGGACGCCATGTAATCCGGACCAAAGAGGACAACCCAAGTTGTTATCAACGCTCAGTTCAGAAGCCTGCATCTCTGATGGTATGGGGTTGCATGAGTGCGTGTGGCATGGGAAGCTTGCATGTCTGGAAAGGCACCATCAATGCAGAAAATATATTCAGGTTCTAGAACAACATATGCTCCCATCCAGACGTCATCTCTTTCAGGGAAGACCCTGCATTTTCAACAAGATAAAGCAAGACCACATTCTGCATCAATCACATCATCATGGCTGCGTAGGAGAAGGATCCGGGTACTGAAATAGCCAGTCTGCAGTCTAGATCTTTCACCTATAGAGAACATTTGGCGCATCACAAAGAGGAAGGTGTGACAAAGAAGGCCCAAGACGATTGAACAGTTAGAGGCCTGTATTACACAAGAATGGGAGAGCATTCCTATTTCTAAACTTGAATAATCAAACCGAGTAAATCTGACTGTAAACATATGTGTGTTTTTTTGTGTGCGTTGTGTGTTTTCAGCTCTCTCCCATCCTGGTACAAGTCTGCACTATTCAACGAACTCTACTTTGTGGCGGATGGTGGGACAGTCTGGTTGGAGCTTCCTGAAGATGCTGATGTCAGCGGTGGTCTCCGTAGCAACGAAGGGGGGCTGCCGGCCCAGCCACCTGTTATTAAGGACTATGGCCGCTTTGCCTATCTGGAGGGTGAGCTTCTATTACACACATAGCACAACTCATACACAGTACAACTCACACAGCCTATCTAGAAGGTGAGCTTTTCTTACACACATACACACACACACTCAGTCTACATAGAGGGTGACGCACGCACACACACACTCTCAAAAATTTCTGCATTTACATGTATAACTTACAACTTCACATTAAACTTTTATTTATTCCTTTTCCCCTGAATGTATGCACTACCGCCTCAATCCATGGGTCAATCAGAGTGTCTTTACCTGGGAAGCCTTTTCTAGGGTTTCTCTGGCTAAATAATGGAGATGTGTTAGACCTATGCTGTTCTCCTCTCCTTTCATTCATCCATCCATCCGTCCATGTTGTGTGTCTCCTAATCCAGGACAAGAGTACAGGATGTACAACACGTATGATGTCCACTTCTACGCCTCCTTCGCCCTGATCATGCTGTGGCCCAAACTAGCACTCAGTCTGCAGTATGACATTGGTGAGGACATACTTGTACTTGGACAAACATTAAAGGCCTTCTGTGTTATCTCCCAGTCACTGAGTCCCAATGTAAACCCTAAAACACTTGAATTGGCAAACTGACATCTGTCATTGGTCAGCGAAATTGGGTATCAACCAATCATCAGGCAGCTTCATGATAGTTTAGGCTTCCCCGACCTGCAGATAACAGCTCACCTCGCTGCTCTGCGCAAGGATTAGTTTGGGCTTTACCTCTCTCTGTATTTAGTGTGTGCTCACAGGACCGAATAAGTGTGTGTATATATACACTCACACACACACTTAATCAATAGACCACAGCTATATTGCACTACCACCTCACTGAGCATGCCACCACCTCACTGTGTGTTCAGTGCACACTCCCAATATGATGGTGCTTTTCAGCCACTGCAATTGGACATGTTGGTGCCATGGTGTCATGTTCTCAAGCTCTATTCAAGAAAGCCATAAAGTGTAAACAACTATGTTAATAATAGATAAACAATACCAGAAATGCTATTATTGCCAACCACTATTGACACCATAATAGTTAAAGTGGGTAAGTGGCATTTGCAGTACATGTGTATCGTTGCATTAGAAATGCTTATGCTTTTCTAACCTTTTATTGTGTGTGTGTGTGTGTGGGCTAGCTGGCAGTGTGGTGCAGAGTGACCCCACGGAAAGGCTAGTGCTCATGAGTGGACACTACTCCCCAGTAAAAACCCGCAATGTTGTCCCTCACGACATTGGAGACCCAGGTATAGTCCTTCTGAATTCCCACTCATAGGCTGTAGCTGTCACAACACATATGAGATTTTGCTGCTTTGACACCCTTGTTTTTTGTCATGTGATCCTTTTTTTCAGAATTAAGTAACCCCTATCTAATATGTACTTTATTCTAAATGTTAAACAATTTTAGGCGTTTTGTAACATTAGGGAGACAGTACTTTCAATTTGTGTAGTAGTACATGTGGATGGACTGACAAAAAAAATCTGAAGTTGACTTTGCAATCACTTGAACATGCCATTCTGGCTCATTCAGCAAAATCCACTTTCATTCAATTTAATATATACAGCACCTTATCAGTTATACAGACTCAGTGCGTTTGAAGTAACCTTGACATTTGGAACAGTGTCTGTCAAAATACGTTTAACATGGAATCCTTGAGAAAACAGCCATTAAAAATGCTTCCTCAATTATGAGAAATGGTCCAGATATGACTTAATATAGCTTTGACTAAACACTCCAACAGATGATGAGCCATGGACTCGTGTGAACGCCTACCTGATCCATGACACAGCTGACTGGAAGGACCTAAACCTAAAGTTCGTGTTGCAGGTGTACCGAGACTACCACCTGACGCAGGACATGCAGTACCTCTCCGACATGTGGCCGGTCTGCCAGGTAGGTCCTAAACCAGAGCTGGGCATTTTATGGCCCGGGGGCCACATACGGCTCTTCAGGCATCCTTGTCTCTGGCCTACGGTATGCCAGTTATGACACACAAAAAGGTCTTAATGCTGTCTGTGCAATACAACTGTGTTGCTTTTAAGTCATGATGCGTTACTTACGTACAGAGACATATCTGCACAGAAACAGGTGATCTTTTTCCTCTGCGACCTATACACCACAATGCTTAAGTTTACTTCATATTACTAGTAGCAGTTTATTAGACAGTATTATTCACAATCTTTTTACAATGGGAGAAAATGAATAATGAGCAATTTTAACTTGAAGTTATCATTGGTTTGGCCCTAAAACACAGCTCTGATTTTTCACGTGGCCCCATGTAGAAATTAATTGGCCACCTCTGCCCTAAACACTTGTTGACTTGTTCCACATCTGACACAAACAACAATCTCTTTGTGATTCCCTTGTGGCTTTCAATTTTTGAATTTTTGTAATGTCAATTTTGTTGACTATATTGTCTATCGTCTTGTCGCACAGTATGCGTTTTTACATGTTTTAAATTTAAATGAGGCCCAAAGCTTTTTTACAACACACTGTATATTAGTTGAATTCACAACTAAGTACGATGTGTGATTTTTGTGTGCAGGCAGTGATGGAGTCCGAGATGAAATTCGACCGGGATGGCGATGGGCTCATAGAGAACTCTGGCTATGCAGACCAGACCTACGATGGTTGGACTGTCACCGGGCCTAGGTAAGGGGCTACATGCAAAGGGCACAGGGGTTAAGGCAACATTTGAAAGCAATGTTTTTGAACACTATTGCATCTAAAGTCTTGCACAAGATACTAGAGGGTTCAGCAGTACAAAACTATGATTCAGCAATGAGTAGTGTGCCCCCTGCTAGTTTCATTCAGTAAAGTCAAGAACATGTTTCAGTGATAAACTTAAGTTCTATGGAGCTTGATTGTTATCCTCGTTTTGTAAGTCGCTTTGGATAAAAGTGTCTGCTAAATGCATAAATGTAAATGTAAGTTCAGCTTACTCAGTTTTATTTCAACTAGGTTCGCAGCGATCAATTATTTTTGTATCAATTAATCTAGCACTTTATCGATCGATCAGATTTGTTATCCTAGGGATATACTGAATGCATTACGGCAGCGTGAAGTCAAGCCGTCAAAATACAAAATAAAAAGGCTTATTTTTTGGAATGTTTGCTGCACTGTCGCATCTGATATAGCCCACTAAGTGTTAGCCTACGGCAGATACAGCTTTGACTTTAACACATTGGTAACACAGGCTGTCCGGTGCAGCCAACATGTTTGAAGCTAATTTGAAACATTGCCATGGCTCATTTAAGAAAAGTACTGCTTCGATGAGACACTGCTTATTTAGTTTTAGACTTATAATAATAGTAATAATAATAATAATAATAATAAAGCAAGATGTTGATCATCATTACCTTATCTGTTACCAATGAAGATTCTAAAATGCAGTAATTTCCAGATCCAAGCCCATATGTGGAATATTGCCCAATAGACTGCAACACGATAATACCAATAGATACTTCCAGTTCATCTGTGTCATTCCTTTTGGTCAACCTTAAGTGTTTTAGCCTTAACAACAGTCTATGCCGAACATGGCACGTATAGTGCGCCTGGTAGGAATTTAATGAGGCTTTGAGGCAGAGTTTTTGCCACAACCAATTTTTGTACTGTAACTCAATTAATCATTTCCGCCCTAATTTCAACATGCTTTATTGGCTTAACTTCAAAATGTAAAAGTTGCCGTTATTTGAATTAAACTGGAAATAATAAATTTACGCGCACACACACACACTGTCTCTCTATCATTTACAAGTGCCTATTGCACAAGATCTCATCTTCTCTTTCTCCATCTCTCACTAGTGCCTACTGTGGTGGTCTGTGGCTGGCGTCGGTCTGTGTAATGTGTAAGATGGCGCAGGTACTTGGCAGTGACGACGTGCACCAACGCTGGAGAGATGTGCTGGACCGAGGAAGCACAGCCTTCGACAGGCTGCTGTGGAATGGTTAGTGCACATTTGTGTGTGTTAATAAATTCACTTAGAATAATAGAGCAATATTCAGCCAGGTGTGTGATAATTATATACATATTATATAATTATAAACACCCAAACTAGTTGTGCTACCACATATTTTGGAAGTAATAAATGGATTGTAATACTGTGTGTGTGTGTGTTTGGGCAGTAAAATGTTTTTGTACATACACTGCAGTAAGCTACTGACTGGGTATGAGTCTGGTTATTACATGTCAAAACTCCTAAATGAGAATCCATCATAAATTCAGTAATTTCACAAACATAAGCTTAAACTTCTGAAGTATAAACTTCATTTTCAGTTTCATGCAAACTTAAAAACAAACAAACACCTTTTGTATTAGACTCATTTCTGGGTTGACCCCATGAACTAAAGTGACTTTTTCATGACTTCACAGCACCCTAACAGTAGAATGTAGCATATTTTACAGTTAGTCTGAAAAGTTAACCCTTTCCACAGACCTTAAAGTATGATGATAGAGGACTTCCGGTTGAGACACGGCCATGATGGCAGCATAGAGGAACGGCTCCCGAGATTTTGCACATTTTCATTGCCCTTGAAAATCGTATTATGTTTGAGAATTGAAAATATTGAGCAAAAGGGTCAATGATGTCTAGTAAGGGTAGGAAAGAGAAAGAAATCAAGACACCAAGGCAAACAGAGACTCAAAGTGGAAATGCTACCACTAGTCCTAGCAAGGAACCTGCGGCTAATCTAACTTTGATACTCCAAGAATTAAGAGATTTCCGTCAGGACAATAAATTTCAACTGGAGGAAATCAAAGGAGAAATAATAAAGACCAACACTAGATTGGGGGAGGCAGAAGACCGAATCGAAAAGGTAGAAGAAAGAATACAAAATGCCGAGGAAGTTTTGTTAGAAATGTTACAACTTCACGCTCAAATGGAGGCGAAGTTAACAGAGCAGGAAAGCCGTTCACGTCGCGAAAATATTCGCCTATATGGGATTCCAGAAGGGGCTGAAAGTGATAGTCCATCGGTGGTTGTGTTTGTTGAACGACTGTTGGGGCATAACCTCGATATTGCTGATACAACACATCTGCAGATTGAGAGAGCTCATCGCTCACTAGGTCCTAAACCACCGCCACAAGAACAGCCAAGATCTATTGTTGTCAAATTCGGGAGCTTCCGAACCAAAGACATGGTACTTCACAAAGCATGGCAAAAGAAGGGCTTAATGCTGGAAGAACGTCGAATTAACGTCGATAATGATTATCCACCTCGAATTCTACAAATGCGAAAAGAATATGCAGAGGTCCGAAAAGTTCTTAAGGAACGAAACATCAGGTTTCAAACGTTGTTCCCGGCCCGGCTAAAAGTGAAATACCAGGAAGGAGACGAGATTTACGACACTGTTGAGGACGCAACGAGGGAATTGGCTAAGAGGGGATTCAACATCACTCCTGTCAAGCAACCGGAGACGATGGTGGAGCGTCTTCAAAAATTAAATTGGCAGAGAAGCGGACGAGCCCGACGAGTGAGAAGCGCAAGCTCTGGAACCCCACACTACAAACAGCGATTGCAGTATTTCCGAAGAGATGAGCCTTCCCACAACGCGGACAGTGGTTAGTAGCCTGATGTAAACAGATTCGATCCCCAGCTCTGGCATGGTAAGTTGTATTGGTTGGACTGTTTATTGCATAGAGCATTATGACTCTCTACCCAGCTAATTATTTATGACAATCGGGAATGGATTCATGGAACTAATGGACATGGAACTTTGTCACATAGACTTCTATGAGGGCCCTCCCTCTCATAGAGAGGAAGGTTATCCCCCAAAGCCACCTGTTAGAATCTGGTGGGGGGTCTCAAGTAAGACCCATATCGTGGAAGACCTTTTTATGTTCTTATTTCTTTTTGGTGAATGTTCACATGTTGATTGTTCACAGTTGTTCTACACTGTACAGGGGATGTTTCGTACTCTTATGCAAGACATGTTTAGCCTTCTGATAAGCCTTAATGCAAAATATAAGATTAGCCACATATAACGTTAATGGCTTAAATAACCCAGTCAAAAGAGGGAAAATTTTGTCAAAACTCAAAAAAGACAAGGTCCAAGTAGCCTATCTCCAAGAAACTCATCTAAATGCCACTGAACATGCCAAGCTGAACAGAATGGGTTTTAAGTATGTATTTGCATCATCTGACAGCTCTGGTCATAAAAGAGGAGTAGCTATATTGATAGCAAGAGGCGTGAATTATGAACACATGTCTGAACTCACTGATACTGAAGGTAGGTTTGTGATGATAACAGGTAAACTAGAAGGGACTGTGTTAAGCTTGCTTAATGTTTATGCGCCTCCAGGAAGCGGATGGATGTTTTACAGGAAAATGGTTGATTTAATGACAACAAACACTCAAGGGATTGTTATCTGCGGTGGGGATTTTAACATGCATCTAAACCCAAAACTAGATTTGTCATCTGGTAAATCTGACACAAAATTTATAAGTAGAAAAATGATAGACTTGATGAAAGAACTGGGGATTATAGATGTATGGAGAGAATTATATCCTTTATGCCGAGACTATACTTATTACTCTTCACCACATGCAGTATACTCCTGGTTAGATTACTTTTTCGTTTTTAGTAGAGACTTACACAAAATTGAAAGTTGTGATATAGGTCCAATTACTCTCTCAGACCATAGCCCTGTATTTATCTCTATATCCCTGGACAGAGAACAAAGATCTACATTATGGAGATTGAATTCAAATATTTTAAATAATCCAACCACTATAGAGTATCTAAAAACAGAAATTAACATATTCTTAGACCTAAACGATAATGGGGAGGTGTCACCAGGTATCCTCTGGGATACACTCAAAGCCGTTATGAGAGGTAAAATTATTGCCATTACTTCTTCCTTGAAAAAAATTAGAAGACAAAGGTTACAAGACCTTGAGACAAAACTAAAGCACTTACAGGGGATTCATAGTCTTACTTTGAATGAAAGGGAAAAAAAGGAAATGAGAGAGATACAGAAGGAGATAGAGGAAATGAGCACACAAGAAATACAAAAGAAATTTATATTTTTAAAACAACAATACTATGAGGTTGGAGGTAAGGCTATGAGGCTTTTGGCATACAAATTAAAAAAGCAGCAAGCGGATAATACAGTCACTAAGATACGAAACCCAGAATCTGGGAAAATTGAACACAGACGGGAAAAAATTCAGCAAAGCTTTGAAAAGTTCTACAAATTACTCTATTCTCAGCAACAGATTGATAATACTCTTCACATTGACTCCTTTCTGGCTTCACTTAATCTACCCTCTATTTCTGATGAACAAAATGAATCATTAACATCAGCAGTATCAACTGAAGAGATGAATGCAGCCATCTCTAGGTTGAAAGCGAACAAATCGCCAGGTCCAGATGGCTTTACTGCAGAATGGTACAAATCTCTACGAGAGCAATTAGTCCCTATTCTACTAGAGACATTTAACTGGGTCCTAAAGGAAAATAAGACTCCACTGTCCTGGAGAGAGGCAATAATTTCACTAATCCCTAAGGAAGGGAAGGATAAACTTGAATGTGGTAGCTTTCGCCCTGTTAGCGTACTAAACATAGACTATAAGTTATTTACATCCATATTGGCACATAGAATAGACAAGATTCTACCTTTTTTAATCCATACAGACCAGACTGGTTTCATAAGGCAAAGACAAACACAAGACAATTTAAGAAGGACCCTTCACATTATTAATCATATTACACAAAAAAACACAGAGGCAATGCTTGTAAGTCTGGATGCAGAGAAGGCCTTTGACTCTGTCAGATGGTCTTTTCTGTATAAAGTATTAAAAAAATTTGGTTTTCATAAGTCAATTATTGACACATTCCGAGCCCTATATGACCGTCCCTCTGCCAGAATTAAAGTTAATGGTGCCATTACTAAGGCATTCACCCTGGAACGAGGAACAAGACAGGGATGCCCAGCCTCACCCCTGCTTTTTGCAATTTTCATTGAACCCCTGAGTCAGTGGATAAGACAGAATTGTGAAATTAAGGGGATAAGTATCCATTCCGAAGAACATAAACTAGCATTGTTTGCAGATGATGTACTAGTCTACTTAACTCAGCCTACTCTGACATTCCCTAAGCTAATGACTAATTTAGAAAAATTTGGTGCTCTTTCTGGATATAAATTAAACATTCATAAGACGCAAGTACTCACTTTTAATTTTGATCCACATAGTTCCTGGATAGGGAAATACCAACTGAAATGTGGAGCAGACCATATTCGGTATCTTGGTGTTAATCTCCCAAAAGATGTTTCAAAATTGTTCACCCTTAATTATGGGCCACTAAACAATACTATTAACTCTGATATACAGCGATGGAGCCTCATCCCATTCCTAGGTCTTTACTCTAGGGTAGAAGCCATAAGAATGAATATCCTACCAAGATTGTTATACCTTTTCCAGAGTCTTCCAGTGGAAATACCCACTAAACAGTTTATAGAATGGGATAAAATGTTATCGAGATTTCTGTGGCAAGGTAAAAAACCTAGGATTAGGTTTAAAACTCTCCAACTAAATAAAGATTGTGGAGGTCTTGGCCTTCCTTGCTTGCGTTATTATTATTATGCAGCCCAAGTAAGACCGCTAGTGTGTTGGTGTAACCCATCGTATTCTGCAAGATGGAAAGATATAGAGAATAATATGACTGGCCAGATTCCTTTGGCAGCCATAATGGCAGACAGTAAATTAATGAACAATATAACAGAAAAAAACAACCCCTGGATTAATACCACGTTACAAATATGGCAGAAGACAATAAAACTTTGTGATGTGGAGCATACATTAAAAATATTGAGATGGTGTGCTTATGACACAGATTTCTCCCCAAATAGTCTGGACTCTAAATTCAAGACATGGATCAAAGGGGGTCTTACTACTTATCACACCTTTGTAAATAAAGGAACACTTAAGAGCTTTGAATTGATGCAGCAAGAGCATGGATTACAACAGCAAGATTTTTATAGGTATATCCAGGTTAGGCGTTACTTCCAAGAAAATATAGCTAGAGCAATAGAGGGGCAAAAGACAGGGATCTTGGAGGTATTCAAAGGCGCTAACAATTCGGCAACATGTAAGAAGGTTGTTTCTAGACTGTACCATGCATTACGCCAAGCTAGTCCTGACAATTCTCTTTATATCAAGGAGAAATGGGAAAAGGAAGGATGTGTTTCAATATCTGAAGAAGAATGGGAAAGCTTATGGAGAATGCAGTGGGGAACAACATGCTCAAATACATGGCGAGAATATAGTTGGAAGAATTTGTCCAGATTCTTTATAACACCATTACAACAACGAACACAACTGCCTAGCACTGCATGTTGGAGGGTCTGTGGGGCAAATGAGGCCAATCATTTCCATGTGTTTTGGGATTGTCCAATTTTAACTTCATATTGGCGGGAAATACATTTTCACTTGGAAGCAACCTTTAGAGTAAACATTCCTTGTAGGTTTGACACTTTATACTTAGGTAACATTTCGCTTGACTTCTGGGATTACAGAGATAAAAAGTTACTACTCATACTTTTGGTGGCAAGCAAAAAAGCAATATCAAGGAGGTGGTTGAAGCCGGACCGTCCTACTTTAGGAGAATGGTTAGATGTAATTCACAATATATATGTAATGGAAAAGTTAACTTATTCCCTCAAAATTCAGACTGACTTATTTTCTAGGATATGGTCCAGATGGACTGGATATGTCAAACATGTAGGTCTAAGATCAGATTTTGTGTGAGGCGTTTATTATTATTAACATTATTATTATTTTTAGTATTTATTTCCTTTCAAAGAAGTATGGCGAAACTCCCCCCATGTTCTAACTGTTCTTATTGGTTATTGGTAATGTAAGTATGTATATATGCATATGTATAATAATAATAATAACAATAATATATGTACATATATATATTATATATTATATTATGCTACATATAATGTAGTGATAGTATATGTGTGTATGTATGTGAGTATGTAAGTGTGTGTATATATAGGAATATAATTATATAAAAATGGGCCTGTGTTGGAAACATTGATAGGAATAATATTGTTACAAATTCCCTGTGGTTTTCACTGCAGTAATTTTGTTTTTATTTATTTAAACATTTTTTTTTTTACAAGTCGTAAGAGAACCAGTAAATCTGTAAATTGTAAGAGAGAAGATGCTAAGAAGGGAATGAGACCAAAAAGAAAGAAAAAATGTGTACTACTTTGTGTGTAACCAGTTGGCCTGAATAAAGATAAAATATAAAAAAAAAAAAAAAAGTATGATGATATATTTTTTAAACATTCAGAATACTGCCAATGGCTTCTTAATTAAATTAAAGACATGTACCACCATGATGACTTTCAACCTCATGGGAAAGTAGTAGGATTGCTGAACAAAGACTATTGTAGGTTGTAGTTATAGTAGCCTTATGATAACTTAACAGAACGCTATAGTTGCATTAAAGAGAGAATACATTTTGATGACTTCCAAAACTTCGTTAATTTACAAAATTCCATTACTTTCTATTTCCATGGTTTTTCCAGGATATCCATGACCGGTGGGAACCCTGTAATATCCTCACTGCTGAAAACTCGTTTCCCTCAAGCATGTTACTGCGCTAACGGCAAAGGGCTCCCAAGTGTTTCTCCGCCATGCATAGTTCTCGTTGTTATCTGCTTAGAAAATTGCTTCGTTTCACTTTGTGTCACCACAACCGCTTTAGATAACTATTCGGGTACCCGCCTGTAAATAGGAAAGACGTGGATGCGTTTGGTTGGTTCTAACTCCAAGGCTGTTTGGATGAACTGAAAGAACTGGGTTAAGCTAAATGCCAACAAAGTAGCATTGTGCGCCAGAGTGATTGCATTCACGCACAGAGACGAAACAGGTATGTATCAACTCGTCTAAGTTAGGGGAAGAACATATTTCAATATTGGAAATTGGTGGCGTGTTGCTTTAAATTTAGGTAGCTTAAGGTATCCAACGTACCATACCAAAACTTCAACACGTCTCCCGGCAACTTCTACACGTAAAATTCAAGCTAGAAATGGCCAGGCTGAAACAGGCCAATCTGAAACAAGGTGGTTGTTGATTAAGATACATCTCCTTCATTTGCATGGTCCAACCAAAGATCGCTTGGAACCATCTGGTTCAATCCCCTATTGCTTCATGAATTTGCCAAGGCGGGCGGGAAATACTAATCTTTTTGTTCAATAAGCCTGTATAAGACGCTCTAGCAGTGCTCCTGGGTCACTTTCAGACGCACAAATTTACATACGCTATTATTGAGGCTCAAAGAACTATTTCTGATGGGCAAAAAAACGTGCGCTTTGACTCCTTAAAGAAAATATGGCATTACATTTGTAGTGTTTATGCCGCTGCCTTGCATTCTTCCTTTACCTTCTCCCTTGTCTGTGTTCCAGGGCAGTACTACAACTATGACAGCAGTGGGCGCCACTTGTCCAACAGTGTGATGTCAGATCAGTGCGCGGGACACTGGTTCTTACGAGCATCTGGATTAGGCGAAGGAGAGTTTCAGGTGTGATGTGCTTCTTAGATTTAGTGGACCTAGTTTCTTCTGTCTGATTGACAAGATAAAATCGATTGTGCAGGAAATGTCCCCTTTACTTACTTACTCATCTGACGATGTGTACAGTAAAACCAGGCTCATGTTAGCTGAAAACATGAAGGGGGCGCCAACTCCAAGCTGACTTTTCAATACAATAAGTTTATTGTTATCACAAAAAGTCTAGTGTATATGATAGGACTGTGATTGTGGATGCCAGAAAGTGGTTGTGCACATTTCTTTGCCGTTACATGAAGACTGTAGGTAGCCTAGTGATTGACCCTGCTTCATTAGACTGAAATGTACAAAAACACACTTAATAAAATGTTAAGTTAAAAATCATCTGATGTGTATTGAACCAATTCTACCTTGTCTCTTCTCTGCCTTGCCAAGGCCTTCCCACAGCAAAAGATCCAGAGTGCCCTGAAGTCAGTGTTTGACCTGAATGTGATGAAGTTTGCCGGCGGGAAGATGGGTGCCGTAAACGGCATGCGACCGGAGGGAGTGCCAGACCGGTCCAGTGTACAATCCGATGAGGTGTGGGTGGGCGTGGTATATGGGCTAGCTGCCACTATGATCCATGAGGTGAGGGACTTTTTTTGTTTGTTTTGAATTGTGAAATTCTATTTGTTTGTGTTGCCTTAACATTGTTCTTAATCTGCCCTTACATGGCCCTGTTTAAGAAGTATCTTAAAGCACACCTCTTTACAGAGGACTTGGCTAGGGTTGCAGCTACCAATCTAGTCCTTTATCGATCAATTGATCAAGTAATCTGATATATATAACGTTTTGCGGCTGTAAAAATGATCAAGTATTTGGTTTTTCTTTCTGCAAAAAAAGGTATTTATTCCATCTCCAACATTTGTCTGTACTCTGTTGTGAAGTGCTGAGCGGAAGAAAAAGGGGGAAGACAATTTCATTTATTAATATGCACAACAAGTTTTATGTTGTAATCTAGCCCTGGTTTCTATGGTAACCTTGCCGTGCATGAGTGAGAGACAAGATGTCAAACCGTATCATGACTACAACACGCGCAACAAAAACCATATATGTGTTAAAATCAGCTAACATCAATGTATACTGTACATTACCTTGTTTCAGCGACGCTTGATGAAATAGTATGAAATGGATGTTAAATCATCAACGTCGTACTGCTGTGGTATGCCAGGTCTACTTTGCAGTAGACATGATCCCAATGTGTATGTAATGTAATGATCCCAAACTTTAGACATTCTCTGACATTTTTAAGGTGCTCTATGAGATGTTGCAGAATTTTAGCGCGATTTCATGTTTCTCAAATCGTAGGCATCTCACCTTGATCAGCTAGCGTTTTGCCCCCCAAATGTACTATTTAAAAAAAAAAAAAAAAAATACACGCTCTCAATAGACAACACAGGGGCTGTAATACTCAAACAAACCTAAACACAACACACCACGGCCAACCAATCGACAACAAGATTCTACGTAAAGGACGCACATTAACTCCCACCCCACCCTGTTGCTGATTTGGTTTGCTGTTGTTTGTTATGTTTAAGTTCAGATCCCCTTGTTGCTAGTGTTTATTTGAATACACCCATTCAGGTTTGAGTTTTACAGCCCCTGTGTGTGTGCGGGTTTTTTCAAAGTGTATTTGGGAGGAAGAAAGCTAGCTGATCAAGTGGAGATGCCTACGATTTGAGATAAAAATAAAATGGTGCAAAATCCTGATACATCTTATTGAGCACCTTTAAAAACATCTTTACTCTCCGCCCTAGCGCCAACTAATATCAGAATGCATGACTTCCTGAACAAAAATCTGTGTGATACCGGCACATACAGTGCGTGTGGTAGGAATTTAACAAGTTTTTGCCTTGAACAGTTTTTGTAATCGAGTTACTCGAGTAACTTTATGAATCGTTGCAGCCCTAGACTCCACACACTGATACAAACAGCACATGCATGCCTACATATTATGTATGGTGAACTTGGGAATCTTGAAAGGCGCTACATAAAACAAAGCTTTTATTATTATTATTATTATTATTATTATTAATAATAAATCTGAGGTTTATTTCTGTTTGGTCATGACCCTTGTTTTTCTGTATTCATTCCACCCATACTCACACACACATTAGGGTATGCTGGATGAGGGCTTGAAGACGGCAGAGGGCTGCTACAAGACTGTGTGGGAACGGCTGGGCATGGCTTTCCAGACCCCTGAGGCGTACTGTGAGAAGGGTATCTACCGCTCCCTGGCCTACATGCGACCCCTGAGCATCTGGGCCATGCAACTAGCACTGGAAAACCATTCTGCACAGGCCCAACGTGCTCAAGAAGCTACAGATTAAGATCCTAAGACCCTAATAGGATCTGATATCCGTTAAATCAACACATTATCTGTGCATCTAGGTGACTACATTGGTTATTCAACGACACACACATACATAGAAGAGTATTATGCATGAACAGAGAGCTACTGAAAGCATTTACAGTAGACCAAGGTGCACATGGTTCCTAGTTAGCAGACTGTATTCCATGTTACCATTGGGGTATTCATTCACATAACATTTCAGTGTAGATTAACAGATTCTTAATGAGGACCATGCACTGGATCCCATGGATTTACTAATCATACATGTATTTACACACACACACACCATTTAATGTATCCTTGTCTACCTGAATCCTTGGTCCAAAAAAGAAATCCACTAGAGTTCCTGCACTTGAGACAATCTATTAGGCACTTCAGTCCACGAGATGTGACCGAACTGATCATGAATGGCTCAACTGCTGCTTTATCAAACTATGGATCTCTCTTGCTTACATATGGTGATGTGCTCTGCCTTGAGACAGAGAAAATCAATCTTCACCACTTTCTGTTTACACCTTTGAGGACAGATGACTATAGCAGAGACGGGAGAAAAACACTTGTTCTAATGGTTAAATGAAAGCATTACTGTGTAGATAGAATGCAAAAATAGGACTTCATTACGAAATGTACTTGAATTGTTGATTTGTTTTTGTTTGTAGTATTCTTTCTTTTTTAAGGAATGTGTTGGTAGTTGTGACTGCCTGTGTGATTTAAGCATTTAAGCTTGTGATCTGCGCAATCTTATACTGAGGCATTGCATTAAAGACCACTGAGAACACCACAAATTCACCATGTGAAAAGTTATGAAAACTGGAAATCTGGACAGGAGAAAGCATGAAAGGCACTCCAGGCAATGTTTTAGGTGAATTTACTATTGTCCTAGTCACTTTGATGATTAAATTGCTGATTACAGGGTGAACAAAGGCTCTTTATTGGTCACCTCTAGTATAGATTCCACGATTATTACATTTCCGAGGCTCTGCCATCTTGAGTCAGAAGGAACCAAACTAAAAGCGAACGAAACCAACTGAAATCACATTTCTTACTCAAGTTTGTCAGTTAACATAACACATGCAAATGATCATTGCTAGTTCATATTATTTACCTGGGATGCCTTTTATTCAGAGTAACTTAAAGGGGATATAGAATAGAAAACCATCTCTACCTTGAATTTGTTGAATAGAGATTGTGAATGGACAAAGTTGTTGAGTTGTCATGGTTGTGAAACAATAAGGTTGTGCCTTCATGGTGTAAATTTAGAACTTTGACACTATTTTGAACTTTGACATCCATTAAAAATGGATGAATTTAAACAAAGCCTAAATGTGATCTTACATATCACTAATTACTTGTACTTTAATTATGGATTGGCAAATATAATTGCAGTTAATACAATTTATCCTTTCCTACCTTGTGTGTGTTTGTTGGGCCTGTTTGAACATCAAAGAACGAACACTCCATTTTTACATTCCACATCCCCTTTAAAGGACAACAATGCATTTCCACTGAAGCATTTAATTGATGCTGTTTTATCCCCACTAACTCCACTGCACTGATAATTTCTCCTTGGATGTCTTAAATTCTCTACTAGACCCATATGTTTACTACAACACAACACTTAACAACAAAAAACGAAACACCTCCACTTTATCATCCATTACCATTCCCCCCCCGCTATGTGATATTGACATAGCTTTCAATAATGTTCTCTTAGATGTTTATCTCTATGTTTGTTATCTTTTGCTGTTAGAGATTTGTGTGACACAAGAATTTTACTAACTTGGTATGACTGACATAACAATGCAAGAAAACAACAACATGTTGGATTTCTTTAACCTACTAACTTTGAGGAACAGCTGCTTAAAAACCTCCATGCTCATTTTCCATAGTGAAGAAAAGGGTTAACACAGGGTTGGGGTGGTTGTTGGGGGCTAGGGTAGGGTTTTGATGACACATTGAGGAAGTGTATAAATGTCTATGGAAGTATGTGACTCTTGATCTCAGTGCCCCACGTTGGGCTTGAACACACCTAAGATTTTTCCTCCATTTTAGTTACATTTTTTCCCCCAACAACAGACACATGTCTGCACCATGCTTATGTAAGGTAGTTTCAGGCACTTTACCAATTGTGGTACATTTCTATGAATACTGGAAATGATAGGAGACATTGGGAGTGAAATTATTGTGATGAATGTACAAATATTAAGAAGTGCTTTTGTAACTGTGTCTCATTTTGATACATGGGGAGCAGTGAAGAGGTGTTTTTGTAACTGGAGAGGTTAAAGGAGAAGGCCGGTGTGATTTGGACCTGGACTGTACTGAAAGATGTTACCGAGTACAAACATATATCCAATGCCCACCTCCGTTCACCCCCAGCATTCCGCATAAAACCGTTTTTAGCCGAAGCTTTAATTAACCTTACACTGCTAGCTATAGGGGCGTTGCCTATGCAGCTAAATCGCTATTTTTACACCATTAACAAGGTTCAAAGTAACTCCACACAACTCCAGACTACTGAGGGCCCTGACATTTAAAACGAGACAATGAGAATTTTTAAAGTGTACAGGTACTTTTTTAAAAAGACAGTTTATAAAGAAAGTACCTTCTCAGAATTTCCCGGTCACCGCCATCTTAAATCACAATGAGTCGATTGACGAACAGATAGAACAGGGGAACAGATAAAAAATTATATTCTGCTGAATTATATTCTGTTGGATTTCATCTGAAAATATATGGTGACTATCTACATGAGCACTAAAGCACCAACAAATGATGAAACTTAAAAGAGTTTGATCAAAGACATTTATAAAGTTGTAGCTCGTCAATTGATTTATCATGATTTAATTTCAAGATGGCGGTGACCGGGAAATTCTGAGAATATACTGTCTTTATAAACTGTCTTTTTAATAAAGTACCTGTACACTTTCAAGATTCTCATTGTCTCGTTTTAAATGTCAGGGCTCTCAGAAGTCTGCCAATAAAATGTGGAGTGGTTAATGGTGTAAAAATAGCGATTTAGCTGCATAGACTTTGCAATGGCCCCAGTGTAGCAGTGTAAGGCTAATGAAAGCTTTGGCTAAAACGGTGTAAAATGCGGAATGCTGGGGGCGACCGGAGGTCGGTATTGGATATATGCTTGTACTCGGTAACATCTTTCAGTACAGCCCAGGTCAAAATCACACCGTCCTTCTCCTTTTAAGAGTGGAATCCTCAGATAAGTGTGTTATGACTGTTTTTACACAATTTCATTTGCACGCTTCTGTACTGCGCGTATTCTCTCTATAGATGCCTGCCCCTCCTACAGCTCTTGAAGTTGAAATTAAGGCGGCCTTACGAAAGGGGCGTCACTAACCCTAAATGGAGGCAGTCTCTGTGCCAAGGTGGCTATCAGGAAAACATGGAACAAGGACTTTCGAATTAACCATGAATATGCAGTTGTAGTCAATGGAAAGTGTGAACCATTAGCCTGGCTAGAGCGACTACAAAGCTCTTAAGAGCTTGGTCTGGCCATTCTACGATAATAACCGAATTCTGGGAGGCGGGCTTAACCGGCGGCAGTCAGAATCTACAACCAATCAGACCACTCAGTCTCGTCCAAGCTCGTTTCTCATTGGTGCCCTCGAGTTTGGGATAATAATTCCTCTAAATCGGCAGCCTGGCCAGACTGACTTGCTCGCGAAATTGAATGTAGCATCACAGGAAGTATGGGCGGGCCCAGGCTAGTAAACCATGACTTTAAATTCGAATTGACATAACTAGAGGTCAACCGATAATGAATTTTTACCGATAGCTTGCCGATAATCCATTAATTAACCAATTAATTAAAATGGATCAAGAGCGTCTAGCTGCAGCCGCACTGTCAGGCCCCCTGCACTGTGAGGACCGGAAAGCAAGCGTAGTCACGTGCCGTCGTCAGCCCCAAACGAGGAAGTACTTCTTCAATAATCGTTGATAAGAATGTAGCACAAATTAGCAAGTGCATCTTTTAGTCAGTGTCTACGTTTTATTTTTATAACAACGTAGCACAAATTAGCAAAGTGTATTACATTCGTCAGTGTCAACGTTTTTCAGTTATAGTTTTGGATGTTGAATGTTTGTACAAACAAACACAAAAACCTTACCCTTACCTAATGTTACCCTATGACAGGCCTATTCAACTGGCGGCCCGCAGGCCACATGCAGCCCAGATGATGCTGCACCAATAAAAGTAAAACACCATTCTCGAGCTTTTATGAAATAAAGCTCATAATTGTCAGATAAAAAAAATGTTCCTGGTCCTCACTTGTCAAGCAACCGCGAGAGAATTCTTCTGAATATTAATGATATGCAAACGTATCGCCTCTGTTTGGCTAACAGCACTGTGATGCTCCCTCTGGTGGGTCTGTCTGCAGGCAGCCTAATAATGTTTTCTTGAGGGCGGGCTAACTGCATAGCTAATGTTTAATGTGACGTAGGCTTGTAGTTTTCACAGGCGAATGCAGACTACAGGGGTAGGAGAGCATTTTGAAGTTGAGCATACAAGTGCAACTTGGGCTGACCTATGGTAATGTAAAAAAATCAAGTATTAAACGGTTTATTTTGGAAGGAGACCTTTAATAAATATTCTCCAATTAAATAATAAAAAAAAAGTTACATACAAAACTTACATACGTGCTTGCTCTGGAAGCAAGAGAGCCGGCTGTGGCGTGCAAAGCATTAGGAGGCGCGCTAGTTAAGGACGCAAGAGGGAGATCTCCGTGGAAGAGGCTGGGAGCACGAGCCTCCAGGAACAAGTTGGAACTGTTTGTTTATCACCGTTTGCGTTTTCATTCCCACCTAGATTTACTTTAAAACCTCCTTTCTTTGGAACAGTGTGCGTCCTCCTTTTCCCCCTGCTACCCACGCACCCATGACAATTATATTGGCTCATTTCCACTACGGGGTAAAACCCCGGTGTTGGGATTGACATCTTTCCATTATTCATTACTCATTCCCGGAGTTGGGCAGGGCTGAACCTAGGTGGATGGAATGGAATCAAACGTAATAAGTAAAAAACAGATTTTAGCCTAGCCAGTTACCATTTTTATCAGTTAGCCTATTTGTTGTGACCTGCATCCTCCCCTTTTGCCTGCGAGAGGCCAACATTATTTGGTACCGCTTGGCACATTTTGTGCACGTCCAGCTAATGTATTTCTACATTGTTATTATAGGATTGTCAGCCTTTATGACAATGTTATGCAGAACCATTTACCATTTAATATTATGTAGGCAAAGGCTACGTATTAGTTTCAGCACTAATGTCTAAGATTATGATATGCTATGATAGACGGTGATATGCATCTTTACCAGGAATTTACGTAGGCTATTACGTTTGTATAGTAAACATTCCAAGTTCATCTAACACCCCGATGTTAAAACTTGATAATGGAAATACAACACTGGGGCTAAGCACAGGTGTTGAAGACCGGGGTAAAGCCTGGGGGCGCCCGGGGCCGTAGTGGAAATGTGACATTGATGTAGTCTCCCACTATATTTGCTTCTATTTCTCTCTCCATAGGCAGAGGTTGACCAAACTGTGTGTGTAACCTGTTAACAACGCTCATTATATACTCGTCTTTTTAGGCAAGAACCAGATAATGAGCGTCACGTCATGAAATGGTTTTAATATGAAGGGAGCTGTATTACGTGATGAATTTAATAACATCGTAAGTTAGGCATATAACAGTAATGATTTCATTTCAAACAACAAATTTGGTGAGCAAAGTGTCAACAGGTTTTTGAAACTCGATCGGAAATTTCGATCGGACTTGCGTGTATTTTTGCCACATTATTTTAACCACTTGATGTACTGCTATGTTAGCATCCTCTCAGCCTTGTCGACAAACATACTGCTGTTCTCTCTCCAATTCAAAATCTAAATCACTAAATAAATTACTTTATATTGAGATGAAAACATGTACTGTAGTGTACTGTATACATACATTTTCTCTGTCAATTTTAAACGTGCATTTGAAGTGTCAGCACTGTCCATGCACTGCTGCGGTCCACGCTCTATCCAGGCAGCTTGCGCTCTCCTTGCAACAGTATCACAACAAAAGCTAGCTAGCCGCGACAGCATGGGACAGAGTTTCGCCTCCCGGCCACTTGTCCAGTTCTTGCTACCTACTCTGCGGGAACTGGACGACTTGCACTCGTGCCCGAATTCCCCTATGGTCATAGGAGAACGAACATGCAGCACCACAGCGAGAGAGATCAACCGGCGACCAACCACTAAACTGCCACGCTACAATGGTGAAAACCTGCTGGAGACATATCTGGTTCAAGTTCGATTGGCAGCCAGGTTGAACGGTTGGTCGGCTGAGGAGACTGGAGTTCAAGTGGCTTTAGCGCTAGAAGGGAAGGCCCTGCAGGTTCCAGTCGATCTGCCCCCAGAGGATCAAGCCAGTTGGCCCGCCATCGAAGCAGCGCAGATACAGCCAGAGAGTTTTTACCGAAGACGCTCGTGACCAACTGGCCACACGCCGCAGGGACGACAAGGAGGGTTTGGGAGCGTTTGCCGCCGACCTACGGTTGTACGGGTGACGAGGCTACCCCGCTTTCAGTGAGAGCCAGCAAGAGGAACTCGCGCTTCAAGCGTTTGTCCGATAAGCAGAGGTCAACGAGAATGGCGAAGACATTGAAACAACACGACAGGCCACTACGACCCCCCCTGAACGCAACCGGCGACAGCCCAGGAGGGCTGCAAGGAATGAAGGCTGCTACCGACGCGGTGAAACCGGCCATATTGCCAGGAATTGCCCGGTGCCTGCACCCTGCCCGGCCCAGTCAAACTACTAGGAGGTGACACGGCGGGAGGGATGTCACCTTCGACAACGACCACCTCCCTGACACTTACGTTTAGGGCGGTCGGGACATATGAGGGGCCTCTACATGGACTGCGAATAAACGAAGTCGTATGTCGCCCCCTGGTTGACACCGGCTGGACTATTTCACGAGCACGATGGTGGCGAGACCACGGGGCTGGGACGGAACGACTACACGCATTACTACAGTGACCGGAGAGAGGGCCGAGCTCAGGGGGAAGAAGATGGTTCAAGTGCGGGTCAAAGATACAGTGTATATAGATAGATAGATACTTTATTGATCCCCAAGCGGAAATTCAAGGTCCCAGCAGCTTAAAAAGATCACACACAACATATACTACAGTGTACACAGGATGATGATAAGCAGATCAACAAAACAACATGACTAGTTCAACATTACTAAAAATAACAATAGAATACAAATACTATGGGTAGAGATGCGCATGAATGTACTGAGGTACAGTATGGGGTGTGTGTCAAGGTAGCAAATGAGTTCAGTAGTGCAATAGTACAAGGTTAAAAGTCTATTGAACAGCAATAAATCTGTGCATATGTAAAATGGACAATAAAAAAAATTAAAAAATAAAATAAGCATAGCAATTTAACAGTTCTACTTTAAGTATATGGACAATAAGATAAAAATAAAAATAGCCTAGTAATATAAAATTACAGCATCAGTGCAAGGATAAGTCTATAAAGTCGATAAAGTCATATACAGGTTCATGCAATCAATCAAGTATGAAGTTACAGTGTGAGGAGGAGTTGTGCATGTGGGCTAATGTAGCCAGTAGGGTCCCTAGTCAGTGTGAACAATACACAGTATTGTAGAAAAATGTCTTGTAAGTGTATAAAAGGGTTAAGGTGCAGATAGACTATGCAGAGAAGTCCAACTCGATGCACTCCAGTTCAGCTCCCGCAACAGATCCAGCTTTCCTTACCAGCCTGTCCAGTCGCCCAGCATCCCTCTTCTTAGTGCTTCCTCCCCAGCATGCCACTGCATAGAAGAGGACGCTGGCAACAACAGACTGGTAAAACATCCAGAGAAGCTTGCTGCAGACATTGAAGGACCGCAGCCTCCTCAGGAAGTACAACCTGCTCTGCCCCTTCTTGTAGAGTGCTTCTGTGTTGACTGACCAGTCCAGTTTATCGTCCAGATGTATTCCCAGGTACCTGTATGTTTTCACCACCTCCACATTAACCCCCTCTATGGTGACAGGAATCAGGGCAGGCTTGGACCTCCTGAAGTCCACCACCATCTCCTTGGTCTTGGCAGTGTTGAGTTGTAGGTGGTTGAGTCTGCACCACTGCACAAAGTCCTCCACCAGGCTTCTGTATTCCTCCTCCTGCCCATTCCTGATACAACCCATCTGAAACAGTATCACAGAGGCAGTCCTTCAGTCTGATGAACTGTGGCCGCTCCGTCAGGTAGTCTGCAATCCAGGATACCAGGTGGGCATCCACACCCATCTTCAGGAGCTTGTGTCTGTGTCCTGTGGGGGAGGGGTACATCTGGCAAGGGTACGTGTTGCTTTGAGCATGAGGGGGGAGTTGTGAATTGGGCCGTTAAGCAGGCAGTGTCCTGGGGTGATTGGGCCGTTAAGCAGGTGTGTCCAGGGGTGATTGGACCGTTAAGCAGACATTGTTCAGGGGTGATGGCCAGTCCATGTCCATTGAGACTTGAGCATGGCAGTCAAACCTGTTGTAAATGCTGTTTGCCTGGTTTTCCTTGTCCAGGTCTCCCTCCACAGAACTGCCGCTCTTCTTCCCCAGGCCAGTGATGGTCTTCATTCCATCCCAGACCTCCTTCATGTTGTTCTCCTGCAGCTTCTGTTCCACCTTCTTCCTGTATTCCTCCTTGGCCTCTTTCAGCCTGACTTTGAGCTCCCCTTGTACGCGCCTCAGTTCTGCCTGGTTCCCCTCTCTGAAAGCCTTCTTTTTCCTATTTAGAAGGGTCTTGACTTTGCTGGTAATCCAAGGCTTGTTGTTTGGAAAGCAGCGCACATTTCTTGTGGGAACAACAACGTCCATACAGAATTTCAGGTAGTCAGTCATGCAGTGTGTGATCTCCTCCAGATCTCCTCCATTCTGTAGTCTCAAAGCAATCTCTCAAAGCCTCATCCGCTTCTGGTGTCCATTTCTTGAAAGTGCGTGTGGCAAATGGTAGCCTCTGTACTTTTGGTTTGTACATTGGCTGTAGATGAATGAGGTTGTGATCTGATTTTCCCAGTGGGGGAAGAGGGGTGGAGCTGTATGCGTCCCTCACGTTTGCATACATGAGGTCTATTGTCTTGTTTTTCCTCGTCGGGCAGTGAACAAACTGGTAGAAATTGGTCAGTGTAGAATCCAATGTTATGTGGTTGAAGTCGCCAGATATCGCTATAAAAGCGTCTGTGTGCCGAGTTTGGAGCCTTGCGATTGTAGAGTGTATGATGTCACACGCTATGTCAGGAAGTCTCTTGGCATGTAGTAAGGCCGGAGGCTTACGGCTAGTAACTCCACATCCTTACTGCATGCAGTCTCCTTAACTGTCACATGGCCGGGATTACACCCTCTGTTGTTTATGTACATCACCAGTCCACCTTCTTCTTCTTGCCAGAAAGTTTATTGTCTCTGTCCAAGCGAGCCACACTGAAGCCCGGAAGCTCGATGTTGGTTGTTGGGATGCACCCCGTTACCCACGTCTCCTTGAGGCATACTACTGTGCGTTCACACCAAAAGCAACCAAAGCTGTAAAATTGCCGGAAATAATTGACTTTGTATGGACAATAAGCGACCAAAGCGACAAAAGTGTCAAAAGCGACCAGCTGCAAAAGTTGAGCGACTAGAGCGACTAAAAAAAGTTAAAGACAGTTTAACTTTATGCAAATTAGCTATGACACGTTTCGGCTGCAAAACACTGGCGACCAATCGGAATGTAGACACTCTTTGCTTGTTTGGCTCTCAGGGAACATACTGGGAATCTTCGTTCCTACTGCACTTTTGTTCAGCCGGTGTTGTATGGCCCAACGCTTTTTGAGATCGCCACAAAAAGGCTATGATCTGTAGCTTATGTTGCACCCAACATAGTAGCCCAATCGAAATCCCTTTCCCTGCACTTGCAATGCTTTTTCAAAGTAGAATGAGTGCACATTACGATTTGCAGATCACCAAATGCCATTTAACAATACCAATACCTTCAAACCCCCTATGTGTAAGTTTTATTTTTTTCGTATGAGAATTTCTCCCATCTATCGGCAAAGTGGTATACTGCATACGTTTGAATAAAATATATTAGCCCTCCCCTTCCCACGGCCCTCATTTCCCATGGTCCTCATTTTGAAAATGGCGGCACAAAATGGATACTCTCATTTGGTACCCAACCACATCTATATATATAATTACCAAGTTTACGGGAAAACTACAATTTATTCATGGAGGTAATAACCATCGTTTTACATTATATTTTTAAAATAAAAAACATATTTTTAATAAAAGACAAAGATAAATGGAAGATAAATCCTACACACAGAGGCTTTAACACTTGACATGATTTTGTTCTTGGTTGTAACTTCAATTACGTCGAGACCCTCTTCAACAGAACAATTTGCTACTGAAACACGCATTTTTGTACTGTTTGTACAACGGCTCCTTTAAATGGGTAAGCAAAATCGAACGTTCTAATCCCTAACATCATGAGCGACTTGGGCGACAAAAGCGAACAGAACTATTTATTGCAGCGACCGTTTGTGAGCGACAAAAGCGATTTTGCAGCTTTGGTCGCTTTTGGTGTGAATGCACAGTAAGGCTACTTTCTCTTTAAAGTTTCTGGTTCCTTACCAGGGAAGCCTGCTCGTCCGTTTTGTATGCCAGCGAGTTCACGTTCCCCATCACCATCGATGGAACTGCGGGTTTAGATCTCCACTTTTTCTCCTTTCGTCTCGTCTTTACTATGCGTCCAAATCTGCAGCCGTGAAAACACCATACTTCCTCTGGGATGGTAGATTTAACGTTGCCGGCATATTTTCGCAATGCGAGCAGTTGTTTCCTTGTGTAAACAAGTTTGTTCTCGCCAGAACATTGTAGCTGATCCATATCCATAGGATAGAATAAAAACACTCCTTGAAGTGTGTAATCCGAAGTAAAGAAGTAAGCGAAAGTAAACTAAAAAAGCACTAATACACACAAAGAAACACTAAAAACACACAGAGCTACTAGGAATGCTGCCACTCGCGTCGGCGCCGGAAGTGAAGTGGTGTACCATCTGTTTTGGTTAGCTGATATCCAAGACGAAAGCATTGTCGGCCTAGACCTACTGACGGAATGGAGAGCGACAGTGAACGTGCCCCGACCAGAACTTCAACTAGACACGACACCGTGGCTCTCCAGGTAACCTCTAGGTGAATGGCAAGCTCATCCGAACTGACCGCAAGACAAACGAAAGAATCCACTCCAGAGCAGTGAGCACCTGGGTCGTCAGTTACACAGACCACGCCCCTCGCTCAACAAGCTCATCAGTCCTCAACCAGGTCCGCTTTGCGAAACCACACTCCCGAGCGTGAAGCACCAATCGGTATCAACACGCCGGCAAAGGAGTAGGCGAAAACAACCTTCGGAAAATCGGCCACTTGTACCAAGTGTTTCTTTGCCCGCTGGCAGTAAGACGCCTATGCCAATCTCGCTGGTCCTGGTAGAATTGTTTGTACGAAGCTGCAAGGGGTTGGACGAACAACAACAGCAGCAGGTAAAGGAATTACTTCAGCAGTACAAGTAAAGAAATGTTACTTGTTCAGGAGAGAGACAGGATTTTTGGGGCATGTCGTAGGGGCTGTGGGGGTAGCCACAGACCCGTCCAAGGTGCACACTGTGAAAACCTGGCCTACTCCCTGTGACGTGCTGGAGCTTAGAGGCTTCTTGGGCCTGGCGTCGTATTACCGGCGGTTTATTAGGAATTTAGGGCCAGTCCTTCCAGTGGTCTGAGAATTGCGATACTGCGTTCCAGCAAATTAAAACTGCACTGACTGAAGCCCCTGTGCTAGCCTTCCCAGACCCACTGCGACCGTTTATACTGGATACTAACGCCAGCAACATAGGGATCGGCGAGGTCCTCTCACAGGAGGGGGAGGGGGGAGAGCAAGTAATAGGGTACTTCAGCCGGTCGTTCAGTCGCCCGGAGCGAAACTACTGTGTCACTCGGCGTGAACTGTTAGCCGTGGTCTTGAGTATCCGCCATTTCTGCATCTACCTGTATTGCAAGCGTTTTCTACTCCGGACTGACCATGCCTCGTTAACCTGGCTGTTGAGTTTCAGGGAGCCTGAGGGTCAGTTGGCCCGATGGCTGGAGGCCTTGCAGGACTATGAATTCGAAAACCGTCATAGGGCGGGCCGGTTGCACGGAAATGCAGACGCCTTGTCAAGGCACCCGTGTGAGCAGGAACACTGCCGCCATTGTGAACGCAGTGAGGGGAGCCTGGCCAATGTTGGCCAACAAAGTCAATCTGCGTGTATGGTGGTAGCCAATTGCACACATCAGCCAGGCGGTGCAATGAGCAACGCACCCGAGCTACGCAGAACGGTGGCCGACGCACACAAGCCAGGCGGCATCGGCAGCAACGCACCCGAGCTACAGAGAGCGGCCGGTGCACATCGGCAAAACGGCGCAGTGAACAACGCACCCGAGCTACAGAGAGCAGCGGCCGACGCACACAAGCCAGACTGCACAGCGAACGACAGAGAGCAGCGGGTGATGCACACAAGCCAGGCGGCACAGCGAACAACGCACCCAAGCTACAGAGAGCAGCATCCGGCGCACATCAGCTGTGCGGCGCAGTGAGCAACGCACCCGAGCTACTGAGAGGGCCGGAGGGGGGCCTGTTTGGGGGGAGTGGGTTGGTGGAAAGTCCACCTTGCGGTTTCTGTCAAGTAAGTGCAGTCTACTTGCCACAACTTGAGACAGTGTTGACTTGAGTTCAAGATGGTTTAAGAATGAGTTAAAGATCATACAAGTTTGAGTGGGCTGTTAACTTTTATTTTATCCAATAAAGGTTGTACACTGGAGCCAGCATAGTGCATACAAATTGGAGAATTAAAGCTCACTGACCTTTATAGTATATCTTCTCCCAGTTATTGAGATAGATATGATAGGATTTCAACTTATAGTAACAAATTGAAAATTGTAACTCTGTATATGTGTGGTCACCAAATCACTAACCACCCCTCAAAAAGCTAAATTTTATACCTACATATTTAAATATTATCTTTTTATTAACCTAACCTTGGTCTAACTTTATCATGCACAATGACAGAAAAGATTGATCGTCCCTGGGTGGGCTCGAACCACCAACCTTTCGGTTAACAGCCGAACGCGCTAACCGATTGCGCCACAGAGACTAGCTAGCAAAAATTAGCATTAGCTTGGCACTTAAGGCTGGGGGAAGCATGCTGTACAACAGCATGCTGTAATACTGAGAAAACACATGATTTGATTTGTGCTTTGTGATTGTTGTAGGGAGGAAAGATGAGTGAGTGTGTGGTGTGTTGGGTGAGTTTGGCGGTAGAAAAGAACTAAGAGAAATTACATGCACTATCACTAAAATGACTTTTCACCCAAAAAAGTTTTATTAACCACTATTGCTTTTGTACGTTTAACACTCAAACAAAACAAAACAAAAAAAAAAACACACAGAAAATACAAGCAAATAGCATTTGGTAATTCTAAATTATTATCTGCATTTACACTTACGTCCAAACCTAAATTTAACAATTTTCTCTTATTACTTGTTTTATACTACATTATTATTTTACTGAAAAAGCTTGCGCCCAACGTGGGGCTCGAACCCACGACCCTGAGATTAAGAGTCTCATGCTCTACCGACTGAGCTAGCCGGGCTTAAGAATGAGCCAATTGTATGCATTTTTTAAGATTAATAAAAAAGAGATATCCCCAGTGCACTATCGCCAAAATGACTGTTATACAAAAACATTTTATTAACTATTATTTCTTTTGTACGTATATTTAACACCAAAAATAGCCTTGAGAACAACAAAAAACCCTGAAAATATTTGTTAAATCTATGCTCATACACTCACACAACACCACGTTTGACTGGACAAAGATCAAGTGAGACTTGCAACAATAGAACAGCAGTTTCATTCATAAAACAAGAGCTCACAAAGGTCTCAGACGTTGGGAAAAAGTTATTCTCGTCCCTGGGTGGGCTCGAACCACCAACCTTTCGGTTAACAGCCGAACGCGCTAACCGATTGCGCCACAGAGACTGGGTTACAGCCCTGTAGGACAGAAGTCTTTTTGATCCACAACCTTTTCCTTCAGCCTTAACTGCTACAGCAGAGGGTGGGGGAGGGGCGGAATGTAGACAGAGCACATGGGGTGGGGGAGGGGAGAAACAAACTGACAAAGCTCAAGCTGCAATTTCAGATAGTTGACTCACTGCAGGATAGGGCAAACATACTATAATGAAAAAATATAAAGCTTCTTATATCAAGCAACATTCTGCACCAGTGGGCCATTTATCATTAAGTAATTTGTTTTACATTTTTAGTAGTTGTGATTTTGTGCCAAGTATTTATGGTTTATACCTCTCAAGCATATACCACATCTGCATCAGTTGTCACTGATTAGAAAAAATAAGGTCACTGATTGGAAAAAAAGAATTTCCATAGCTGAAAATAATAGAAAAAAAGCTTTGCGCCCAACGTGGGGCTCGAACCCACGACCCTGAGATTAAGAGTCTCATGCTCTACCGACTGAGCTAGCCGGGCTAATGACAAGATGGTGATATCAGCCAATAAGAGCCTCTCTCTACCAAGGCACCACCCCCCCAGGCAAAGATTCGCTGCATACCAAAAGGTTTTCCCCACAAAACAGATGTCTGTTAACCTTCCAGATGTATATTTTCAAAACTGTTTTAAATTCTACAGCTACAACACACTTAACTAGTTATCTTAGAAACGTTCAGGCACACACTCATAATCTTAATCTGTAAATATATTCTTTTTTTCCACATTTTTAAAACCACCTTTCAAATGCATTTTTAAAACCCACGTTTAATGATTTCTATTCAATGAAGCCTATGAACCATGTTTCTACTCTATGTCATGACAGTACTAATCCCGCCCCAACAAATCAGGGCACTCAAGTCTCTGTGGCGCAATCGGTTAGCGCGTTCGGCTGTTAACCGAAAGGTTGGTGGTTCAAGCCCACCCAGGGACGGAGAATCTTTTCGGTCATTGTGCATGATAAGCAATGTAATGATAAGCAATGTAAAACTGATGCTTGACATTAAGGCACACCTATTAAATTAATAGGCATTAACAGGCAATAGACATTATTTTATATAAACAGTTTACACCACAATTCATGAACAAGCATAATAATCAACTTCAATGCAGCATGTTTTAAAAAAACATATAATGTATATACTCGTTGCACCTGTGTAACTTATGAGAATCATTAAAAGCCATTCTTATGAGTTGAACCATAGGCGTGGGCATTATAAAATAGGTAGGCCTAGAAAAAAATGCCTTAACCCAAAACACCTTAATTAGTGCCTTTCTAAATGCATTAAAAAGTGTAACAGTAATCAATTTTAAGGGCCTTCACTTTTTAGGTTTAGCGTTGAACCCTTCCTTTAAGACAGGGTTCAACGTGAAAGTGACAAAGAAAACTGTAACCTATAAAAAACAGCAACATTCCGGTGGGCACACAAAAGCTCCAAATGGGAGCTTGGTATGTTATCCATACCCTGAGGTATGCATTTTTATCCATTTCCTGATTTTTATAATTATACTGATTTTTATAATCACTGATGATAAATATTCACCAACATGAAGTTGAACAAAATAAACTTTTAGGCCATATGATTCAACTGAATGGGCTACCACTACAAGCAAAGGAGATTCTTGCATTTGACTTTACGCTACGTACGCAGCCAGTGTTGCATGTCAAACAGAAAAAGTAATGTATCCAGTGTAGCCCTAGTGTTGTAGGATGGAGACAAAGACATAAACATTCCAAGCTTTAAAGCAAAAGCATCCAGGCTGGGACAAGAGGACTGAAATTATACTTTGTCTGGTTGGAAATTAAATAGTAATTTAAACTAGAGAATGTAATTCCAGGGAATTACGTTTGCATGAAAATGCGATGTAATAACCAGATTAAATGATTCAAATAGATTAAAATAGCATTTATGATTGAAATGTTGTCTACATTGTATTTTCTTGGCCATCGTGTCATTGCCGACACCCATATTTTTCTGTGCGTGCGTGTGTGTGTGAACTTAGCTGCTATAAATTAGCACATATGCCAATAATGTCAGCATGCTAACATAATTATTTAAACAGTGGTACTCAGTTGACTTAGTTTATGCTAATTAATATATATGCTATCTATTCAAACGTGTTTACAATGTTAACTATATAAACTGTAGACTTCAGTTGACTTAGTTGATGTTAATTAGCATATACACTAACAATTTTAACATGTTAACTATGCTAATAATATTAACTCTGCCAATACGGGTACTCAGTGGACTAAACTGATGTTAATTAGCACATATGCTAACTATGCTAATATGCTAGCTATGCTAACAATGCTAATCATGCTAACAGTGGTACTCAGTGGATGTAGCTGATGATAATTAACATATAGGCTAATCATGCTAATATACTAGCTATGTTAATCATGCTAACAGTGGTACTCAGTGGATGTAGCAGATGATAATTAGCATATATGCTAATAATGTAAATATGCTAACTATGCTAGTTATGCTAACAATGCTAATCATGCTAACAGTGATACTCAGTGGACTTAGCTGATGTTAATTAGTATATATGCTAATTATGCTAACTATGCTAAGTCACCTACTACCAGTCATCACTTGCTAGGGTACTTCAGGTTACAAGAGTTAATAAAAATAAGGTGTCGTAGTAGTGAATTGTAGCATTATATAGTACTATTTACATTTACATTTATGCATTTAGCAGACGCTTTTATCCAAAGCGACTTACAAAACAAGGATAACAATCAAGCTACATAGCAGAAACCTTAAGGAGCATAGTGCTAGGGGACAGTGCTTCAGTTCATTTTAGTGCTAGGATAGAAGATGTTCTCTGAATAGCTGGGTCTTTAAGAGCTTTTTGAAGGCCTCCAGAGATGGCCCTGTTCTGATTGTTTTTGGTAGGTCATTCCACCAGCGTGGGACGACACATGAGAAGAGTCTGGATTGCCTTGGGCGAGGTGCCGGGACTGCCAGTCGACAGTCATTGGAGGACCGGAGTTGTCGGGGGGTAGCCTGAGCTTTTATGAGAGCGCTCAGATAAAAAAGGGGCAGATCCTCTAAGCACTTTGTAAGTCAGCATCAGTGATTTGAATTTGATGCGAGCCGCCAGAGGTAACCAGTGGAGTTCGATTAGCAGAGGGGTGACATGCGTCCTCTTCGGCTGATTGAAGATGAGACGCGCCGCAGCATTTTGGATCATCTGAAGTGGCTTGACGGCACAGGCAAGAAGTCCTGCCAGAAGGGCATTGCAGTAGTCAAGGCGTGAGAGGACCATAGTTTGAACCAGCAATTGGGAGACTTGTTGAGTTAGGTATGGTCTGATCTTTTTGATATTGAATAGTGCGAAGCGGCAGGCCCGGGCAACAGAAGCAACATGGTCATTGAATGTTAGCTGGTCGTCAATCATAACACCTAGGTTCCTGGCTACCCGTGAAGGAGCAAGAGACAAGGAGCCAGAGTTGATGCAAATGTTGTGGTGAAAACTTGGTTTAGCTGGGAGGACCAGCAGCTCGGTTTTTGAGAGGTTCAGCTGGAGATGATGGTCTTGCATCCATGCAGAGATGTCAGAGAGGCAATCCGAGATTCGCGTTTGGATGGTTGGGTCATCGGGTGAGAATGACAGATAGAGCTGGGTATCATCGGCATAGCAGTGGTAGGAGAAGCCGTGCTGGCAGATGATTTGGCCCAAGGAAGTGGTATAGATGGAGAAAAGAAGGGGACCCAACACAGATCCTTGGGGTACTCCAGTAGCAAGGTGGTAAGGCACAGAGGTGTGTCCTAGCCAGGACACTTTGAACAGTCGCCCAGTGAGGTAGGATTCGAACCAGCAGTATGCATCACCCTTGATGCCCATGTTTGACAGTATAGACAATAGAATACTGTGGTTTACCGTATCAAACGCAGCTGACAGGTCAAGCAGGATGAGTACAGATGACCTTGATTCCGCTCTGGCTTCTTTTAAGGCTTCAACCACAGATAGTAGAGCTGTTTCAGTGGAGTGGCCGCTCTTAAAGCCAGATTGGTTGTGGTCGAGTAGATTCTGTTGGTTCAAGAATTCAGTAACCTGTTTGAATACCGGCCTTTCAATAGTTTTTGCAAGGAACGGAAGGAGAGAGACCGGCCTGTAGTTTCCCACCTGGTCGGGAGCAAGAGAGGGTTTCTTGAGTAGAGGTGTTACCTGAGCATGCTTGAATGCAGAAGGGAAGATTCCTGTTGATAGTGAAGCGTTGATCACATGTGTGATAGCTGGTGTGATAGTTGGAGCTTTAGCTGGTGTGATAGTGTGAGTTTCTATCCTTTAAACACTGGTTTAAAAAAAATGCTACTCATGGAGTGATTAGTGGCGCTTGCTGATGTTCCAACTCAAGTATCGTAGCAAAATACAGTTTCTGTTAAGTTTTATTTGCCATTTTGTAAGTCCCATAGGGATCTATTTGCTCCTTCATGTAAACAAAGTGTAAATAAAACATGACGGAAGCTTTATTTCGCTACGATACATGTTTTGGAACATCATTGAGCACCACTAACCACTTGGTGAGTAGCACTTTTTTAAAACCAGTGTTTTAAGGATGGAAACAACACATGCCCATTGCTAGCCATTTTGAAGGCAGGCAGAGGCAATTCTACATTTCCCAAATAGCCGAGACAGAAGCAATCGTCAAAATTTCGATGTCAACCACTTTATTGCATTTAAGACAACCTGTGAAAGGGGCTTAATGTGTTAAAAACCGAACTATCCCTTTAAACGGTTCAAGCTCAATTAAGTCTGATAGGAGACATGGCATCAGCAGGATTCAGCCTACACTCTAGATTTCCCATTGAAAATGTATAGGGTGAAATTTTTAATAGTTTTTAAGAAATAGATAAAAATGTTTTAAAGTTATAAAGATGAAAAATACATTGCACACGTGTCATGAGCGAGACCTACGAAACAAAGTTTTAACCAAGTTTTTAGGTTAAGCGGTTCAGGCTGAATTAACAGAGCTGAATATAATAAGAAAAATAAAAAAATAGGATAACAATAGTTTGCAATTTCATGCAAACTAACTAGGTGATTTTTCAACTTAATTAAATCAAAGAGATTGGTAGAATATACTGTATCACAAGAACAAAAAGTACATTTTTTAGCAGTAAAAGCATTTTACATCCAGAGCTTCAAGTTTACCTATATCTATAAATGCTGCTATTTGTGATGAGTCATCACAAAATATTCATTCATGAAGTATGAAATTCCATGTCTTCCATGTCATAATGTTGCATTGTAATTATATAGCTTATTGCAAGTTGAGTTTGTCTGCTCAATCTAAAGCAGTTGACTGCCATCTACAGGCCTGCTAAGGTAATGACAGTTAACTTGAAACTTAAAGACATTTTACATAAAAGTGCAATTTGCAGGTAGCCGGACAAACAGTAAATGTTTATTCACTGTATGTATGTAGTCTGGTGTCCCTTGCCACTTTTTTATTATATTTATAATGCCCTTTTATTAGTGATGGCAAGATGAGGCTTTGTTGAAGCTTCAAAGCTTTTCACCAAAATGTGTTGCAAAAAGGTTCATGTCATGAGGCCTCATTTAAGTTTCTAATGCCATCTAATGGTGAATAAATATAACAGGAAAAAATTGCACCATGCTTATTTAAAGGTGCTCTAAGCGATGTGACACGTTTTTAGGACTGAAACATGTGTTGTTACATACAGCAAACATCTCCTCAAATCTGCTAGCTGCCTGTCCCCTGAACACACTGTAAAAAAAACACGGTCTCTGTAGACAGCCCAGCCTCCACAAACGGCAACATAACACAGTGGGCAAACCTAGCATAACAAACGAAAACGAAACATAACAGTGTTCCAGTTCCAGTTCCAATAAACGACAAGGTTTATGAGTCTTTTGGGAGGCATGGGAGGGAGGGGGAGGAGTAAGCTACCTTATAACGCTTGAACCCTCTCTGGAGCTATCGTCCGTTTTGTTTGACAATACTTCGAATGTCAACAAGAAGTGACGTGAAACAGCATCGCTTAGAGCGCCTTTAAGGAAGTTTCAGGCACTTTACCAATTGTGGTACATTTCTATAAATTCAGGAAATGATAATATAGAATTATAGGCTACATATATATATATATATATATATATATATATATATATATATATATATATAAGAAGAGTTCAGATGCAAAAGCCTCTAAAAGCCATTTCAATTAATTTACAGAAATATATTTTTTTAATTTTGACTAACTATATATTCAGTCCAAATCCAATCTGATTTGTTTTTACATAATAAAAAGAATTGAATAAAGAATAAAAATAAATTTGGTTTTATACTGATTATTGCTTTTGCTTTGCTTTTGCATTTGAACCCTTCATATATACACACACATATTTCAATTATAATTGGGAGTGAATTTGACATTTCACCTATGGATATATTGTACATGTATAAGTAAATTTAACATATGACGACATTAAGCTACTGATAATATTTTTACATGTTAAGTAACACTCTGGCCTTTTAAACTATAGCACAATAAATTTGATCAAAGTACTCCCAAACAGGCGAAAACTTCCTCTTCTTGTTCATCTCCATTGTTAGTCTTATCAATGCACAAGTTGCAATCCACCACAAAAAAAAAAAAAAAAAAAAAAAAAAAACACTCCTCCAACCACTATCAAAAACCCATGAGCGCATATTCTTCATGGGACATCTTTATAGTCAGGGTCGTTGCTAGTCATTTATGTGTTCAGACGTCAATGGCATAAATAAGCGATGCGTCTTTATAGATATCCTGAAATGCAGCATCATACAATCTGATAATAATACTTGACTGCATCGCTGACCTATCCCAAAGTTAAGGTTAATCAGAAATAGCATGACTTTAGCCAGCTAGCAACCTGAGGAGGAAATGCTAGTCTCACGATTGCTAACGTAATCTGAAAACCGTCGAGTGAGTGACCATGATGAGTTGCTTTTAGTAGTCCATTCTATATTCATATCCACAACGTAAACAAACTACCCAGCATCAATAATTTGCAACATTTGTTAACACAGTATGAACACTGGTAACAGGCGCTAACAGGAGCTATCACAGGGTTGACGGACATGAGCATTTACATGCATGCAAGGGCTACAATAATGAACTCTTTAAAAAAAAAAAAAAACACATTGCCTTACCAGCAAGCGACGCCTGAGTTTCATCACGCTTCTTCTTCTTTTTTCTTTTCTCCGCTCCCGACTCTTGTTGCCGTTTCGAGGCCATGTTCGAACAGGTGTTTACCAATACCAAATTGCGAATGAAGCATAATCGAACAGACCACTGGGAGGTGTGGGGGGGGGGGGCACAAGGAGGAGACTGGAGAGAGGGGCACAAAGCAGATTCACCCCTTTTCTCGGGAAAATTGGTTTATGTTGCTTGTATTGTTTAACCATATTAAAGCATATTTGTAGTATTAATATAGCTTACACATTTTTTTCACGACCCTGATTTTTTTGGTGCCCTACCGACCACTTGGTGCCCTACGCAGTGTGCGTTATGTGCGTCTGCGGACCTACGGCACTGTTTATAGTCGAGATGTCCCACCAAAATCAACCTATATTCAACGCGCTAGCACGGCAAGTTCGGCAACCGAGGCCTCAAACGTCACATGATCTCTCCGTTTTGACACACGCCTCGATACGGAGCGTCGGGTAAAAATGTATGAAATGCCTGAGTCTTCATTCTAAGTCTCAATACGATCTGGCCATCACTACCTTCTATATACACCACCCCCAATTTATCTTGTACCTTTTACATCGTATGTATGTTGTTTTAAATTGTTTACTTGACACTTGTCACATTTTATGCACTTCAGTAGCCTTCCTAGCTAATTTCATTGTCCAGGCATTTGTACAATGACAATAAACGTCTTGAAGTCTTAAGGGAAGCTAAAGACTAACCACAGCACTGGGATTTCTTGGGGGTGGGGGGAGGGGGCACTGCTGAAACTCATAGTGAAACCATGCACAGAAATAAAAGCACAGCAGGAAACGCAGACACAGAGTTCCACTAAAAAGACAACATACATATAAATGGGAGCAGTGCAGAGTTTATGGAAGCATAAAGTAAGTGTAATTTTTTTCTTTGACCTATACACCACAATACATAATTTTACACAAATTTTCTTAGGGCAGCAAGGATCAGAAACAGATGGAAATGGTGCATATCTAACACGTTTACAGCAAGCAGCATAATAGTGTTAATGATGATTCTGTCAACAGTTGAAAGTTAAGACTAATTCATCTTCATCCTCTAAGAAATCTTGGATTCTGACCATCTTGTGTGGGAACTAAAATAAGTTTATGCTCTATGAGGCTAACTGGAAGAGGCTAGTTGATATTTGCCAGCGATTATTCCTTTCACCTAAAATAGCAGCTGCACTACACAAAGTTTGTAGCAGACATGCAGAGACAAGGATGGAATGCGAAAGTCTGTGAGCTGTCTGTAGCAGACACGCAGCAACATGGATGGAATGTAAAAGTCTGAGATGCATAAGTTTTGTGGCTTCTTACACTATCAGGCTGGTATCCCTGGTATTATAATATAACAATATTTTTTACTATAATATAACAATATAACAATATTTTTTACTATAATATAACAATATTTCACCTGCCTGGACTCCAGCACCCGGCCAGCAGAGCTGAATGTGCGTTTGCTGATGCCTTGTTGCCTGCTGCAACTATTTCTGATAACCGGTCCCAAACATTACATTTAGCATCCTGACCTTTCTTTTAACAATGTAAATTCCCGACCTCAATTTCTCACACACCTCGTCCTCCATCTTCACTTTTATTTCTTTGTTTTTGTTGTGACTGGCAGTAGCCGCGTGGCGCTTTCGTGACTTGTCACGTGACGTAACCTTATCAAAGAACTTAAACTGGCACTAAGCAACATTCTGTTTTTCTCTCTCACGAGCTCCCTCTAAAGCCCGCTGTATTGCATTGTATTGCACTGCATTCTATTGGAGGCGGTCCGCGCTGCTGAACATTGCAAGTGCTGTATCTACCGCTATTGGCAACGGTGGCGCATTCTACACCGTTCGTTCGCCGTGTAATGACTAATTTTAGCATCCTAAACAGTATGAAACGGATTAATTAAATAAAAAATGTTGCATAGTGGGCCTTTAATAAAATATGACAAGAGTCGGAGGCAAGGTGGGGCATTTGAGGGCCGTGCCCCACCTAGCATGGGTTAATGTCAACTGTGCAAACTTCAATTAAAATCGTGGTTGTACTTGCATTCACATTCGTTCCATACCGAAACTCCTCTATATGTAAATTTCAGGCTAGAATTTGCCGGGCTGAAAAAAACCAATCTGAAACTAGTGCTCGGTGTATGTAGACAGCGCAAAGCTACACCTCCTCCATTACACTGTCCAATCCAAAGAGCTCTAGCTCTAGAATTTTTGGTCCAATCAAAATTGTTTGGAACAGTCTCTTGTCCAGCCCCCTGTTGCTTCGGCGGTAGGCTACAAACGCACTGTAGTCTATGTAATAGCTAGCTAACATTGAGAACGGCTAACGGCTCTAACAAAAATAAGTGCATGTTGAATTTCTGTTTGAAATAAGTGCATGTTGAATTTGTTTAACTGGAGAACATACGAAAAAAATGTCAGCACACGCGTGTAACGTTCCAGAATGTACTGGGCTGGGGTTGTCCGGAATTTGCACTACCTTCCTCAAGAACCTCGCATTCAACGGGAGTAGTTGATTTTTATCTACAACCACAAGATTGGTCGTTTGCTCTGGTCATTCACCCCAGATTGTTTCGCCAACCTTGGACTGTATCAATCCGGCTTTTCACAAACACTATGCCTGAAACCAGGATCTATTTCAACTATTCTCCAACCACAACCGATTCTGCCGGTAGGTAACCACGCTAGAATTCAGTGTTTTTTGGTCGCCATAACCATAGAATTATAGACTGGTATTTCTATGGCCTTAACAGTTTGCCTACTTGGATATCCAGGTTATTGCGAAGCAAAAAAAAAGCTGCTGCACACTCGGTCACTACCAACACCGTAGACTAACAAGCATAACAACAGCTACTAATGTCGCATTTCCCCCAGGCTTCACCCCGGTCTGTGCTTATATAGCCCCAGTGTTGCATTTCCATTACCAAGTTTTAACACCCCGAGGTTTTAGGTGAACTTGGAATGTTTACTATACAAACGTAATAGCCTGCGTTAATTTCCCGGTAAAGATGCATATCGCCGCCTATCATAGGATATCATAACCTCAGACATTAGTGCTGAAACTAAAACATAGCCTCTATGCATACATAATATTAAATGGTAAATGGTTCTGCATAACATTGTCATAAAGGCTGACATCCTATTGCGTGTTTATTTGGCTCAGATAGTTAACCGATTTATTGCTGAGAAACAGACCTGCTGCTTGCTTGTAGCGTAGGCGCAAACGTGACATAAAATAAAACGTGTTGCCTGCGTGTGAATGCATTAACTGCATAGACCAGTGGTTCTTAACTGGTTTGGCCTAGGGACCCAAAATTTCCTATGGTTATTAGGTCGCGACCCACTTTTTAAAATATATATTCAAGAAAAAAGTTTATTTAGCAAAAATATTACAATTGGCAAAATACAAACATTTAGATTCACATAACAAACATTTCAACATTTCCATTTAGATTTGACATCACACTGTAACTGGACACTGCAAATAACATGAGATGGGCCTTATAAAGCGCAGATTTACAATGAAAAGACCAGAGAACTATAACAGTGCGCAAATTAGGCCTATCTGTGTTTTAAGAGCATTAATGGGAGAACTGGGGATGCTTTTTAGATCTGATCAGAGACTCAAAATCAGGCACTATGGTAGACAGAGCTACACGTAGATCATGTTCAGTGTCCAACCTGTTTCTTTGCTTAGACTTGAGCTGGACCAGAGTGGAGAATCCACTTTCACACAGATAGCTAGTGGCGAAGGGCAGTAAGATGTTAACTGCACGGATAGTCAAGGAGGAATACTCAGCCGTGACACTGCACCAGAATTGACAGAGGCTTACTTCTCTGAATTTCTTTTTCAGCGTCTGGTCACATGATGGCTCAATCAGCTGATTTTCATTACATGGCAACACAACTCTTTCGAGGTCGATTCCAAAGGGATCGCGTACCCACTGTTCATTTTCAATCGAAGTCTCTGGGAGGTAATCATGAAACTGCGTTTACAGTTTCCCAAGGTGCGCCATAATACTGCTCTTCGGGGCATTTTTGTCTGCGGCAGTGTCCAGCTGAAGTATTTCATGCTGGGCGTTGGGAAACATGTCAGCCTGTCTTTGGACACTGTTTTCCCACAGTGCGATCTTCTTCTTAAACGCATTCACTTTATTGGACTGCTCGAACTTATTAAGCCCCTTCCCTTGTAAAGATAAGTTCAGCGTATTAAGGTGATCGAACACATCCACAAGATAGGCAATGCGAGCCAGCCAAGACTTACTGTCAAACAGCTCTGCATAAGGCGAGTTAGTCTTGGTGAGAAAAGCTGCTATTTCTTCTTTCAGTTCGTAAAACCGACTCAAAATTTGACCCGACAGCCAGCGAACTTCAGAGTGATATAACAACTGCAAATGCTCTGCGCCCAGGTCTTTACTGTGAGTTTTGAAACACAGGCTATTCTTGGCACTGCGTTTAATGTGATTCACCACTCTCACATCTTTCAATGTGCAATCAAGTATTGGTACCATGTCTTTTGCGGCTAATGCCTCCCGATGGAGAAAGCAATGGTTCCAGGTTGCATTCGGTGCCATCTCAAGAATTTTTTTCACCACTCCCGTATGCCTGCCAGTCATGCAGGCAGCACCATCAGTTGTAATCCCAACGCAATTGTCCCGACGCACGAGTGCTTGTACCTGTGTGGAGCATGATGCAGTTAGACGCATTTGTTAAGTCCGCAACTCTTGGCGTCGCCTCTCAAAATACTCGACTGGTCTATCTTTGACAGTCGGGTGTTTTGTCGTTTCAGCTTTGATGGTTTCATGCTCTCCTGTGCCAACAACTCACTGCACAGCACACATTGGGGTTTCTAGATGCCTTTATCTTCAACAAAGCTAAACCCATATTTTAAATACTCCGGATCATATTTTCGTTTCGCCATTTTCGAGCGGTACCGCTTAAATGATTGAATTGAAACGTCGCAAAAAATTAGGCTATATTTCCATGGGAACAACAGGTACGAGCCTGACTTGACTTCTAAATAAAGGTTTTGGGTCAACTAGTAGCTTATCTCTGTGACTGGGGTCAACGTTAATCAGTTGCATGAAAAAATATATATATATATGTACACAAAATATACATATATACAACATCCCTTCACAACCCACCTGGGACACCTCCGCCACCCACTTTTGGGTCGCGACCCACCAGTTAAGAAACACCGGCATAGACCACATCCTCAACAACAAGCACAACTATTGTAGCTAATAACAATAGTAAGTAGCCTAATACTAATAAAGAAAACATGTTTGAATCCACTGCATTACTGCATTAAAATACTGTATTTCTCAAAGAGCAGTGCCCCCCATGCCACGCCCCACCAATAGATGTAGGCTACTCTTTCGCCGATTCCCAAATATTTAAAGGCGCTCTAAGCGATTGTGTTTGATGTCACTTCTTGTTGACGTTCGAAGTATTGTCAAACAAAACGGAGGATAGCTCCCTCCTCCCCCTCCCTCCCATGCCTCCTGAAAGACTCACGCGCACTAACCCCCACCCAACCCCTCCTCCAAATCCTTCTTGTCGTTTATTGGCTGGAACAATGTTTGTTATGTTTCATTTCGTTTGTTATGCTAGGTTTGCCCACAGTGTTTTTTAGCCGTTTGTGGAGCCTGGGCTGTCTACAGAGACCGCATTTTTTTACAGTGTGTTCAGGGGACAGGCAGCTAGCAGATTGTGAGGAGATGTTTGCTGTATGTAACAACAAATGTTTTAGTCCTAAGAACGTGTCACATCGCTTAGAGCACCTTTAATATAGGCTATTGGGAATTGCACGCAACATATACAGATTTTTTATTTAATTTTGTTTTTAATGACTCGCCCCAACCCGCCCCACTAGCCTGAATGACTACTGCCCTATAGCACTCACACCCATTGTGATGAAGTGCCTTAAGCGACTGATCTTGTACAGCCTAGATAGAAGATTTGCTATCGTGGGCTGATAGTCTGAAAATGTTAAGTAAGCTTTAAAGGAAAGCTACCACACTACATGGCCAATAAAATGACTAAATTACTGCAAAGCTCATCAGATTCAGAATATAGCTTCACTACATTCACGCTACTCAAAAATGTATAGCTTAAACTACTACTACTACCACTACTACTACTGCCCAACACTGGTGTTTTGTTTAAAATTTCATATCAGAATTCTTTACCTATGCAAAACAAAACATGATCATCATACCTTTACTTAGAATGCCTAAACAACCCATGGAAATGGGGAGAGTACTTGCGCATTTGGATCTCAAAACCACCCTACTGCAAGATGCTGCGAGACGTGTGGCACTCACCAAGCCTGTACCAGCACCCAGCGGGTAGACGGCAACAGGCAGTGGTGGGTAGGTGGGGTAAGCTCACGCAAGGGAAAAAAAAACACGAAAGGCATGGCAGCACAGTATACATGACAGCCAGGGGGCAGTATTTTTCCTGCATGTCCCCGCCCTGCAGTATGCTGTCTCAAAGTGGTGGGTTGGGAGGGGCAAGCTTACAAGAGGGGAAAAACACGGTGTGCGTGAAAGCCAGGGGCCTACCGCATGCCCCCACACCCCACAGAATGCTGTCTCGAACTCAGAGCTGGGGCACCGAAGTGCACGCAGACGTATGCACGGTGTCATTGCGTGCGCTTTCTGCTGGTTGGCCATGGCGCTAAGAACATTACGTTCGCAAATCTACGTAAATCTGGCCCCGAGTGCGGTCCCTGTTGGAGACTTAGTCTTCTTTGAGGAAATGGTCTCTATAGACCTGGAGCAGAACTTTGTCAGAACAGGTTCAAATGTAGGCTATGTGGGTATTGTCTGTGCATATATTGTGTGTGTTTATATTCTGATTTTGGCCTTGCATTGGCCCGTAGGTTTACGACACTGGCTGTGAGACACAAGGTTTGCCTTGATCACTCAGCTGGTTACTTTTGATGAGGGGGTCTAGTGTTGGAATGCCGAAACACATCCTGGTTTATGGTACTTTTCCACTACTAAACCGGGCTGAGTAGAGCCGGGTAGAGTAGGGCTAAAACCAGCCTAGTTAGCTTTTCCACTAGCCTGGGTACGAAGTGATACTATTGTGAAGTGGGTGTGGAAGTTGTGACGTCTCTAAAGTTAGCTTGCTAACAACTATATAATAAGTGGTAGCAGCTTGATCTGAAAAAGTCCACTTTTCTCCAAATCCCAATAGTAAACACTTGCGCTATTAGGTTTAAAGCAATGCACTACACTTAGGCCCTGTCCCATTTCTCTCACTTCCTCTCATTTTTGGCCCTAGCACTCAGTTTTGTGCGTTCAGGTCTAAGGGTAGTGTGTCCCCATACTTTTAAGACCTAGGGGAAGTGCCGTTAAACCCTTCAAATGGTCCCTTAGAACGAAGTCAGCTAAGGAGCTGACTTTTGCGAACTGAATGAACAAAAGGAAAGATGGCATCCTCCTCTGGCAAAGAACTGCACAAATTAAAGTATATTTTTTTCCAGTTAAGCACACGATTTCAAAAAAATATGTTATAAATATCTTTAGTTAAATGTAAATACATTTGAATTCCGTACAGTTTTGTTAAGATATGAGGATTGCAAAATTGCTATTTTTCACGGTGCACAAATCTACCGAGAGAGCTTTGTGATCTCGTTAATTCATTAACGTAAACGTAAAGTAGGATGAATATACATTATGGCTTTTCACAAGATCATGGTTTATCAACTCCTGCGTTTACACCCGTGTGGATAAATTGCCACGATAACCAAGGTTAAAGCATCACAGGTGGGAATGATAACGTTATGCATTTTGCGCCTGTTTACTGTACTGGTTTGTCCTGTAGTTCATAATTTGACATGATGTTCTGAATATTAGACCAGTAGATCAAATTCGTGGCTTGGAACATTTTATTTCACAAAGAAAAAATGAACAGCACCGAACAGAGGCAAAGTTGTTCTCTCATGTAGCCTAGTAGCAGAGATCTTAGGGGGAAAAAACGCAAAAGTAAACGGGCTCTGCTAAAATTTGCGACCACCTCTCGAACCAATCAGCAGCGTCTGTTTACGTCACGCTTTAGTACCTTCTTGGCCCGAATAGAACCTGAGAGTCGAGTAGAGCTGGGCTAAATCAGGCCGGTGGAAAAGCACCATTAGACACACATACAAATCATGTGTCCCTAAATTGACATCTTTCCCATGGCTGAAATGCAGCGTTTTTTATTTCAGAATGAATTACTCAGAATTAAAAAGTTTGGAATTAAAATATTCTCCCACGAGTTTACATGGAGAAAATAATTCAGAATAAAAGGTTTACATGGAGAATAATCTGATTCATTTAATTCTGGTGAACTCTGGGGGGAGGGAAGGGTTCTAATTGGACAGGGGGCGCATATGTTTACTGAAAGAAAACACACTTCTGCTGGCTACCAGATTTTTTATCTAGGCTATCTTTAAAACTATGTCAAAAGTTAGGCCTACACCAAGAACACAACACAGTCACTCTGATTATTCTTTTTAAGCAGCCGCTCAAGAATTACATTATCACACTTTTCAAGCGTGTTGAAGACAAAGTTGTTGATGATTATGCGTAGTTGTTTATGATTTCTTCCATCCACTCCTTTTATTATTGGAAGTTCTTCAAACATACATAATAAACCAAATGGTTTAAACCAACGTTTTCTCCATTTCTGTGTCTTTCAGTGTGTCATCGTGACAGAACATAATGCAACAACATGCGCTGAATAACCAGAATTAAGCATTTACATGGTAGTGGAATTAGTTAATTCTGTTTTATCAACAGAATAAACCACCCACTTTATTTGGGATTAAGTTTAATTCCGAATAATCATTTTGAGTGTTTACATGGTCTTTTTGAATCAGACTTAATGTCTATTCCGAATTAAATCAATTCACTAATGGCAGCTAAAACTAACTGATGAGGACAAGTAGTGCCAGTAGGCAAGTAAAAAGGAGAGGAGAGAGAGAAAGAAAAAATAAGAGAAGAGAAAAAAGGTGAAAATCTGGAAACTTAAATGCAGTTGTACATCTACTGACATTTTTACAGCCTTAAAGAACAGGGATATAGAAAAGACTGACAGAGTGTGATAATACCTTCAAAACTTGTTTTACGCAATTGATCACATCCATAGTCAAGAGAACATGCTTTTTTTTACACCCTATTAGTACTTGTGTGCAGTCTAAGATTTACTCTCCTAGACTGCCCTTACCACCTAATTTCAAGCATAAATACCTGTTAATTTCCGGACCTGGGCTACCATCTGACTTGGCAAATATAGATGTATCTGTTAATTTCTACCCCTGCAACAGTTTGCATCATTACAACAGTGGCTTTACTATCCACCTTAAATCTAAACCCTGCTTTACGAGTCACTGTCTCCTTGGATCCTGTCAAAACAATAATTAAATAAAAGACAACTGTTATTGCAGGCTTCCTCAGAAGATGCCGTTACTGCAAACTGTCCAAAAACAAGTGACCCAGCTCTGACCCAATCTAGAATTGCAGGAACAACAGGTAAGACTCTTGAGAATGGTTGAGTCTCCTGAGAATTTCACCAAAATATATAAACACAGACACACATACACGTATGTATGCACACACAGACACACATACAATTATGTACACACACACAGGTAGAATTCTATGGCTGAGTCTTCTGAGAATTTCACCAGACTACCAAACAGACACTCAAAAGCGTGCATGCACACAGTTTCCTCTTTGACATGTCATCAAATACTAAACAGACACACATGTGCATACGTGTGCATAAACACACACACACTTTACTTCTTTATTTGTGTCCACAATTCATAATAAATATAAATGAATGAAATACATGAAACCCAAGGTTGTAATTGATTGATTATATCTGAACTTATTTCCTATTTCTCTTATAGCCACAGACCATCCTGATTTTTTTAGTGAAGTGGAAAAAAGGAACATCACTGTGAAGAACTCGGGCAAGTGTGTGGAGGTGGATGCGTTTCCCGATGAGAGAATAACGACACTGCTGAAAGCAGCCTGCCAGCTCCACCAGAAGGATGAAGCGTGCATGAAAATGGTTTATAATGGTATTACAAATCCTACAGTTCCAATTTTCCCCCAGTTACAAAGTTCATCTACGCAGCATGGACTGTAGTCTAAACCACTGTAACATAGGCTCTACTGTCTTAACAAACAACCAATGCCTCTTTTCTTTCATGACTAGACAACAGCAACTTTGTCTAATACTGAATCAGCGTTGTCTGTTGAAAACTAGTGGTAATGATCAACATAGAGGAAATGGTCATCCTTACGCCAACCTACAACTTCTAGACTAAGCAAAAAACACAAATATTAGAGTTTATCACAAAAATGTATCACATTATCTTTCTAATTTTTATTTCAGGTGAAGAACTGGATGTTAACAAAACCATCAGAGAATCCCAACTTAGAGCAGGATGTACCGTCAATCTTATCAGAGATTGCTGAACAACAAGTGAACCACAACAAAATGCTGTATCTTCTTAAAATAATAGCCTCAACTGATAGACTAAACTGTAATCATATGGTCAGTTTTGCTAAAATAATCACCCGTCATTTTTCCAGGTTTTTCAGGAAATACAAAGTAATAAACTCAAATCCTTTTTTCTTTAATTTATGAAAAAAAAAAAAAAACATTTTTGGCCTAGAAATTATTTAGGTCATGTAAGTTTACTATGTCATAAATGCTGCTATTTTCTGAAATCGTATTACACTTCATAATTTAACATAGACACTGCTGTAACACATTAATCTCTTTGCCATTCTGATATCCTGTTACAGTAAAATGCAAATTCAAATTCACTCTGCCATCTACAGGCCTAAAAGGATAATGACCTAAGGACAACATAAAAGGTCACTATGTATTCACAAACCTTGAAAAATGTGAGTGTGTGAACTTTAGATGAATGAGTGACCTTTTCTTATGATCCATGTTTAAAACACACAAAGGCACAGCTTTTGCAGATTGATACTATTAATATGTCAATGCATCAGTTCACTAATGCTAGCTGATCTTGTACCCTGGTAGAAGCCTCACGGTGGGCTTAAATATCAAGATCAGTATGTTGAAACATGTGTCTTTATTTCTTCATCTGACTGCAAAACAAACAATCGCTGGACTAAAAACTGCACCAGCCAAATATTACCACTGTAATAAGAGTATTTAACTGAAACACCAAATATGACCACTAACTGAAGGCACTCTCACAAAAGTTAAAAAGCATGGATTTAATCTCATGGCTTGGTTAAACAACCTTTAAAAAAAGACATGTTCAGGTAATCAAGTCTTCCTCGGGGAGTCAAAGAGCATAACTGCCCAGTAAAAGCTGTGGACTTTGAGCCTCAAATATCAATAGCCAGCATTGAAGAGGCTACAGACAGTACAGAGTTACTGAACCATTCTTGAGTATGACATTAAATAGCGGTATAAAATATCCTTTAGACTCACATGTCTTTTCTAACTGAATATTGCGCACTTGAACAATCAGCCAATTGAGTCAATAGCCATAGTCTAGTATGGGGGCCATATGCCAATAAAGGCGTAGTCTGTGCTATCACCAGAGTCTGACACTGAGCGCTATTCCGGCTTACATACCAAGACAGCGGTGTTGTACACACCAGGATGGGCATACTCTACAGTCTTCTACAAGCGGCGTACAATATCATCAGTCCCCAGGTAAGAAGAAGCTCCATGCACTAGCTTAGGAACATAACTCTTAAAATGTGTGTGTGTGTTTAAGTCCAAGTCTTTCAGATGTGTGCACACTATTATCTGTAGTCACCCAGGGGTGCGTTTTCAGAAAAAACGCGCTGTGTGTGTGTTAGCTAGTTGTTAGCAATGCTTTTGCCCACAGCCTACCCAAAACGTTAACTGGTTGGCAACTATGGTTTTGTAAGACTGATTGCTTTGGAAACTAGGGATAAAAAAAAAGAAAATGTCTTTAACCGGCTATCACGCCTCATTAACCGGTTAAAAAACAATTAACCTGTTTAGTTGTTACCCTTGTTAAGGCAGCGTCAAAATACAATTTTGCACCCGTCAAAATACAATTTTGCACCCGTCAAAATACAATTTTAACACGGGTCTATTTTTTTTTTATATTCATTGCACTGCCGCATCTAATGTAGCTAATTCAATTGATCTCTAAAGAATACTCTGGGTGCTTTTGTAAATTCAATCTGCCACTCTGAAAATGGGATGGCACTCTGCAGTTAAAAAAAGATGAGTATTCTATTTTTCTGTAAATAAACGAACGGTTTTTGACAGATCAAAATACCCAATTAAAAAAAAAAAAACAGTTTTGTTTGTTAAAAAACGGTTAAAGGTTAACCATTTACATCCCTATTGGAAACAACACTGATTATTGACTAGCAAGCAACAGAACCTCTGCTACAGCAGTACCCAAACTTTATGCAAATGATAGTGCAGTGATAATCCAATGACGGATTAATGCAGGGGAGGTTTGACACAGTAAGAACAGAGAGTCCATCATTCACACACAAAAGGAATTTGCCCCAGTTATGAATTAGTGAAACACACAGCACACAATGAATACATAGCAAAAAGATGAAGCACATACACTAACCCAGGACAGTAGGCCGCATGCTTTAGCAGCGCCCAGGAAGCACATTATGTGTCTTGCTCAATGGGCACTCAATAGTTAGTTCATAAGTAGGCCTACATTGAGAGATTGATACTATGCAATTTACCTACTCAGTAGTGATGGCCAGATCGCATCGACACTTCGAACGAAGTCTCGAGCATTTCACGTAAATTTTAGCTGACGCTCCGTATAGAGGCGTGTGTCAAAATGAAGAGATCACGTGGCGTGATGTTTGAGGCCTCGGTTGCCCAGTGCTTGCCGTGTTAGCGCGTTGAATCGAGGTTGATTTTGGCGGGACATCTCGACTATAAAGATGTCCCACGAAGAACATGCGCTCGTGGGTTTTTGTCCATGGTTGGAGACAGTTTTTCAGAAGTGTTTTTAGCGGTTTATTGCAACTTGTTGTTCATTACTAAGACTAACAACGGAGATGAATAAGAACAAAAAGAGGAGGTTTTCGGCTGTTTTGGAGTAGCCTACTTTGATCAGATTTCTCCCAATAATGTGGGTTATGCAATAGTTTTAAGGACTAGACGGGTTTATTTAACATGTAAAGATATTATCAGTAGCTTAATGTCGTCATATGTTAAATTTACTTATACAATATAGCCTATCCATAGGTGAAATGTCAAATTTGTGCACAAGTGATATCTTATAGCAACAACACCTCATCCATGTTGAGGCATTACCGTGCATAATGGCAGAACTGATTCTGATGGAAGGTGTGAAAACAGTATATTTACTTACTGTTATTAAATTATTTACTTACTGCTATTAAAGCTAAGTTGGTTTGTTCCCTTGGCTTTAGCTTCCAGGAAACAAGAACTGGATCAGGCATTGCTTGACATGATTTTGTCACTTAACCTCTCCAGTTACAAAAACACCTCTTCACTGCTCCCCATTTATGTTACAAAAGCACTTTATCACATTTGTACATTCATCACAATTTCACCCCCATATTAATAATATATATTATTAATAATTATAGGCCTATAATTATGATTTATTATTACCAGTAGGCTATTTATAGAAATGTACCACAATTGGAAAAGTGCCTGAAACTTCTTTAAATAAGCATGGTGCAATTTTTTCCTGTTATATTTATTCACCACTAGATGGCCTTAGTAAGCATTTGAATCTTAAGTGAGGCCTCATGAAATGAACCTTCTTGCAACACATTTTGGTGAAAAGCTTCAAAACTTCAACAAAGCCTCATCTTGCCATCACTACTACTCAGTCATTTTGTCTGTAGCAGCCTGCGTTTCTCGACTAATAACATGAAAACAGCTTCAAAAGTGATTGCAAAATGGTACATTTGTTGACATGCTGTTTTTTAATTATTATTATTTCTGCCATTAATGCAGGATGGATACTCTAAGCAACACTATGAAACTTAACTTTTTTTATTTTGGTATCTTTTTTAATGTTACCATCTCCAAATAAATCTGAGTGGTCATATATGAGTGATTGATATACACAGGTCAGACAGAATATGAACTGTGTACTTCAGGGTGAAGGGAGGAAAATGCCACAAAAAAAAAAAAAAAAAACCCACTTACCGCATGACTTTTGCAAACTGCATTGCTGCCAAACATCACTTGGCATCTCCTAGCGGTACCAATAAAAACTAGAAAATTTTTTGGATGGTTTAGAGTGCTTTTTAGTTGGCCTATTTACTATGTTTGCACCAAAAAGTAGTGTTTTAGTGAATCAGGCCACCTAGACGAGTGGTAAGCTTGCTACAAAGTTATTAATGGCAGCTTACTTAGGCCTACAGTAAATAACTAGTAGGCTACATTTTATTTTGTTAAAGGTGCAGATAAAAGTTGGGTATTTTAATTGTGTAGTAGCCTAAGGCTGTGTATAGTAGTGGGCTTAGGGTCAAGTAAAAAACAATTAACGTTACCTGGACGTCTTCGTCGATGGGGTGGCACGTAACGTTATTCGATGTTGCACAGCGAGGCATTTGCGCGCATATCCCATTCAGTGGCTAGGAAACATCATGCGCAAGTCACAATACAGCTGACTTATAATTGTAAATTGATTTTAAAATAACCATATTGTAGAGCTAATCTATAACACGTTTTGGAGTCAACAGAGACGTAACCTACGGATACAACTAGTCTGTAGCACGTGTTTATAGGCAACTGCATCGTTTAACTACGTTCTGCTATAGGCTACACATATTACAGGCCATTGAAAAACTACAGTTCTTATGACGTAGGCTTGTCAATTGTTAATTCATTGTTAGATATCTTAAAAACATTAAATGAATACTTTCAAACGTGTGTTAAACTAGATCATGACGTTTAGGCCAAAACTAATGGCTGACAGAAAAGACAGGACTTAAGTTCTTGAAATTGCCCTTCTTCTAAGGCCTTAAGCCAAGCCCAATTTAATAAACATTATAAACCACAAGACCTCAAACGGTAAAGTTTAGCAGACAGCCCCATAACCCCCCTTTAAATGTAGCCTATAGATAAATAAAGAACATTAAACACATGGCCTACCAACCTTCACATCCTCTTGGCGGCAAATTCTTCACCATCATGACTCCACTGATGCTTTGTGCGTAGCCTATTGCGTAACGTTACCAGTTGTTTCGCGCCTGGTTGCACTTTCAAAGTTTTGACCGTTTAACGTTTAAAAAACAGTTTGTTTTTTCATTGTAGAATGTACCCGGGGCCATTGACAATACCGACGGACCCCTTGATTTGTCAGCGTCCCGTGTGGGCCCAAGGTCACTAACAGGTTGGTTTAGGGCAGGCCTTGTGCGGATGGTTACAAATGATGTTGTCCGGAAAAGTAGACCTGTAAACCTTTCAATGAATTAAGTAATTTACCTACAGAAATTCAGCAGTAGTTTTTTCACCCTGAATAATCTACATCTAGAGAAATTACCTGCTAGAGGCATAATGGACATGTTTAATTAATGGACCCTTTGTATACACTCTCACTTTCACTGTATGTCTTGTTTGGCCTAAGGAGTTCCACACTCTAATCAATGAGAAATACCTAGTGCAATAAATAATAAATAAAGCATGATACAGCTGATTTTCCTTTCAACCAGGGAGACCAGCGATATGTGATGTGGACAAAAGGAACATCATAGTTTCATGTGCTGGGAAAAAAGTGGAAGTGGACATGTTCCCTGATGAGAGAGTTGCTGTCTTACTGCAGGAGGCCTGTGAAATGTTTGGGAGGAAACCCAGTGCCATGTGCATAGTTTCAAATGGTAAATGTAACTATAATGAATGTGCAAACACAACGCCGCTAAAGTCATTAAATGAGAAAACCAGTGTGATTCATGGGATCAAAGCTTTCGTTTAAGGTCACTGACTAGTGATTCTAAGAAAATTTGTACTAGTGTTCTGACAATGCCAAGGTGTATTACAAACTAAAATGTGTCTTTCTGTCAAGGAAGTCTCTCGGTGCTACTAGTTTTACTCAGAAAATTTTCTGTGGTTGTTTCTGATATGCTGGTGCTTCTAGTCTGCTCCTATCTGCAGACAAATTATAATTGTAACCCTAGAAGTTTGGTGAGAATAAGTAGGAACTCTACTGAGGCATGGAACATGGGTTGTTGTATTGAAATTCAATTTACTGCAGACTACCACACAACCTGAACACAACTAGCAAACAATCACTCTCTGCCTTTTTACAAAAAAAAATGGCTTGTCCCCCCTCCCTATGCATAAAAAAACTAGGCCTACAAAACATTCTCTTCAGAAAAAAAACAAAAACAAAATAATATGCAATATGCTCTGTTACATGATGATTACAACTCTTCTCAGCAGAGGTGTGGTTGGGTTTGTTTAGTCAGGGTATATCATAGGCCTATAATATTACATACCTAAATGAATTTATGAACACCTTAATGAATACATAATATTTTATAAGTGAAAATTTAGATAAATTATCTGTCCTAAAAAGTTTCCTTGTGTCCTACAACCATCAGGCACTGTTCTTTTATATCTCGTGCTTGAGCTTTCACCATTTATTCTGGATTTTGTATAAATGTGGAAGATCTAAAAAATCTCAGAAACACAGCCCTATAATGTCAAACGTAGCCAATGATAGCCAATGCTTATTTACTCATTGTCTACAAATTGTACACTTTAACTATACTGTCAAAATTAATTTTGCCATTTATTTTAGGAGAAGTTTTGGACATTGAAAAAAGAATCAGAGACTACAAACTACGAGGTGGGCAAATAGTTAATCTCATCAGGCAACAGTAATGGGAGAAAGCGGAGCAGTCATAATCGATGCCACCAGATGGCGCACGGGATGAAGAAATTGTGTTTTTTATCTGCTCGGTGGATTGAAAGCGTTCTGCAGCAGCGGCAATCGATACATTTTTTATGATTTGTTTTTATTTTTATTTCACAAACAGCTGCATATTAATCAGAAGGTTCGGTGAATTAACAACTACTTTAAGACTATTTATTCCTAATGATATGCTTTCCTCATGTATGTGGTCGATCTCTGCGTAGATTGATAGGGTAATTCGAATTTTGAAGTGGCGCAAAAAAGTGCAAATCCACTCAAGAACAATTCTGGATCCACGTGATCACAACGGAAGTAACTGCGCTGACATGATAGGGGTGCTGGTAGACAGGCTGCCCTGTGCGGTTCGAGCGCCTAGATCGGCGCCGGGGCGGAGTGAATGCGATCATCCACAGTTTATGAATATATTCATTTTCCCCAGTGCACCAGAGCTGTCCAGCTAACGTTACACATTTTGCAGGGTAGCCACTTCTCGTCTTTACACTCGAGACAAACTATCGGGGTTGGTGATCCAGCAGTAAAAGGTTAGCTGGCCAAGTTATTCGGACGTGATATTAACGTTACATTGAGAGAGAGCTGCTGCTACCGACCACTGTAAAATCAGGTCAGTTTTACTGTCTTTTTATGTACTAGCATACAGAAATTTGGTAGTGTCAACATGAATTATGTAGGTTGGGTTCTGTAAGCTGGAATAAAAGTTCACATAAACATTTATGTGCGCTGTCTTCACAATGTATCAGCTAATGATTGCTAGCTCCTAGCCAGTTTTTAAAGCTTGAAAATAACAGTAGGCAGGTACGTGTTTGCCTGATTACAGTAAACTTATATGAGAGGGGGTCTAGGCTATTGAACATGATAAGGTGGATTAATAAACCAAGGTGATTGTTGACGATTTATTTCTGTCATAAATGAATAGAGTTACTCAGACTGTATAGTTGGACTTATTCTAACTGCCAGGGGTGGATACATGCGGCGGTAAGTTACCACGCACAGTGCAGCAGATAGGCAGTCAGAGATGCGATTTTTCTCATACGAAGCTTGCTTGTTTTCATAATGCAACGTTTTGTTGTAACACTAGTGAACTACCTACCTATGCGACATAAAACTTTCCAAAAATGTCAAGAGGCTTGTCAACACTGCTAGATGATGGGTGTTGGTATTTGCAATGCTGTCATGTCATGCTGTTTTAGGGTTCTTTGATTTTGTGGTGGTTTCCTAGCCTCCACCCAGAACTGCTGTGCCAATCTAGGACGGCTAGTAGAAGCAGTACTTGTTCTTATTCACCCTGTGGATGACTATGCCAAACTAAACAATAATCGTCTGGCACCAAAACTAATTGGCTGATGCCTCAAAAAGTGTCAGAAACGTACAATGTGCCTTTAAGGACTGATGAAATGCATTCATGCATTTAAGTACATTACAGTTAACATTTAATCCCCTAGAGTTAACTGCAGTCACACACCACACAACGTACTACTGATAAATAATTACACAAGCATGACACTGCATTGGTGATCCAGTGGAAAGCAGTGCTGACTGTTATATGCAGACTGTTGTTGAACACTTCTGCAACAGGCACCCAGGAATCTAGAAAAGTAATTATTTTAACATTTAGAGTAGATTATTGTTATTGTTATTTCTCAGAGTTATTTGTCACTTAATTTAAGTAGGTAGTCTAATCCATCATCTATTTCCGCTGAAAGCCAACAAAAAGCAGTTTACTGTGATATGCTGCAGTAGGCACTTGCATAATTAGAAAGCCTATACTTCCTCACTCTATTGTGTGGGGATATTGACCTGACAGTCACACTCAGGGAAAAATAATGGTTAATAAATTATAACACATGGTGTCTGTGTGTGTCTGTGTGTGTCTGTGTGTGGGGGGGGGGGGGGGGGTTTTTTTTTTTAGTGTTGTTCTAATTGTTGTTATTGAGTGTAATAAGAGCAGCATATTTTAGCATATTTTAGCAATCACAAAGGTACTGTACACACGTAGTCGAAGGCAAATTATTCCCTCTTGCCTTTTCTTTCCTCTTATCATCTCATCTCACATTGTACTGCAGTATGAAACTGCACTGTTTTCTGCTGTGTTACTGCAATTGATGCATTATATTTTGGGCATGGCATTCATGAAAAATACTACAAAAATACTGCAAAATATACAGGATTTTACTGCAGTGTATGGCATTAGGCTACTGCTTAAAACTAGTTTTTTCTGTAACACAACACATTTTTTTCATTAGGGTTAACTCCTTATTCTTCTCACCTGTTTCTTTAAATTCTAGTCAAAGAACGATGGGGGGAACAAGTCTCATTCCTTCATCCAGACAGAAAGAGGGAGAGAGGGAAAAGGAAGAGATTAGAAAAGGTATCTCTCCAGGAGCCACTAGGCCCTTTTAATGAGATGTAATTCACATCAAAGAGTGGCTCTGGATAAGAAGAAAAATGAACTGAAGAACTGATCAAACAGGCTAGGAGAATCAAAGAGATAAGGCTAAGTTAGACAGAAAGCCAGGATAACGGGAGGGGAAAATCTGATGAGATGGAGTACACTAGAAGGCAAGAGTCTGGTAGAAAGACATGTAGATTGATGGGGAGGGTAGGAAATTAAGATGGACTGAAGAGAAAATGGCCGACCAATTTAGTTTGGATAGACAGAGTGATTTTTAAAGGTTGCTCTCTGTGTTAAGGGTACATGAGATTAAACTCTGTTATTGAATCTCTTGTTGGTCCTCAGAGCCACAGACAGATGCTATCAGTACTCTTAGACGCGTAACCTCCTGTTCTGCTTTGATGACGTTTGCTGGGTGGTGTGAGTTTGCGTGTTTGTTTGTGTTTGTGCGTGCTCACGGATTCGGTCCTAAGGCACACAGTATTTCTAAAAGGAAACAAACACCCCTGTGCATCATGGGAAAGGCACTTGAGTCAGAGAGGTGACCTCTGCCTGTAGGGTCATTGACCTCACTTCCTGTCAACATCGGAGTGCAGCAGTTTTTAGTGGGTCTGATTTAAAAAAAGGGCTACAAAGAGAAAACAAGCCATTTCATTAAAAGTCAAATATGTATTGTTTTTGGAAAAAAATGCAGTAAAATTTCAGTTTATTTTATTTCCGTTTTATTTATTTATGCAGCGCCATACAGGTCATGTCTCGTAGCGTTTCACAGCAGAGAGTACTCGTGCAACAGGAACTAGGAAAAACTTGTGAAGAAACATGGGAAAAAACCTTGGGCAGATCTAACTGCCTAGGGTCATGCAAGGCTGCAATTTGCTGTTGCTCAGATGGCAATTAATCTATGGTGTTATTATAGAATCATAATAATCCCAGGATATAGCCTAGTCCCACGTACATTAAGTCCATGGTGTTTCTAAAGCATCATAAAAAATCCCAAAATATAGTTGCATAGATTGTCGAAGGCTCTGGGCACTATTTATTTATTTATTTTTATTTATTTTTTTACCGTAAAACCAGTCTAGTATGCAGTTCTAAAAACATAAAGGAACAAAAGCTGAAGCCACAAATGAATCTCTCTGTTGGTCAGATTGCACTGTGCCTCTGGCTGCAGGCTCGTCTTAGCACTCATCCTGTTTCGTAACGTTGCCTACCTCTCTGGTATGCAGCAAACACGCCTTGGCTCGGCTCCTTTCGAAAGCATACTAAATATGGCCACCTATCCTATGTCGTATGTTTAGTGTGTTGCACGGGATGACACTGGGCAGGATAAGTCTGCTTAGTCTCTTAGGGTCCTATATATTATTAACAGCAGAAAGACCACTTTGTTCACTCCATTTATCACCTAGCCATACACACACACACACACACACAGAAAGACAAACAGGCAGACACACATACAGACATAGACTGACACACACACACACACACACACACACACACACAGAAAGACAAACAGGCAGACATACATACAGACATAGACAGACAGACAGACCGACACACACACACACACACATCATACTGACACTGACAAGAGAAATTGAAGGGTCTGGATGTTCTGTAGTCTTGGGTGTGAGTCACAGGAGGAAGGGAGGTGTAAACCCAGTGGCTCACGCCCTTGTATCTGTTATTTGAGAACATAGCAGGGAGCGCCAACCTTCACAAAGAGAATAAGAGCAATCACTGATCACTGTGGGAGATGACTATCTGCCCTTGTTATGGCGTGTGTGTGTGTGAGGGTAGGTTTGGCAGTACTCATTGCTGTGTGTGTGTGTTTATGTCAATGTCAAAGGTTGATTGCACTTATTGGTGTGTGTGTGTGTGTAAATGTCTTAACTGCACTCGTTGGGCTTTTTGTGTTTGTGTGTGTGTGCAGTGTTTCCCACAGATCTGAAGGCAATGTGGTGGTGGGGCCGTCTGACCAGGGGCGGGGGTGTGTGTGTGAGGGGGGGGTTTCGCAACCCCACACACAATGATGCTTGCCTTGAAGCTGAAGATTTCATTCCTTCAGCTTAGCAAAAACGTTACTGAGATAAGCCTAAGCCAGTTTCATTAGAAATGGTTCATCATTAAATTTGCTCACTTTCTCATACATGCGCTCTTCCTCCAAAAACACCTGTATCTCTGTTCTGAACTCAAGGACACGCGACAGAATTTTGCCACGGGAGAGCCACCTGGCTTCACTGTGAAACAGCACAGCTTTATGATCAGCTCCCATCTCCTCGCAAAGAGTGGAGAACAGTAGCACATCTTTCGCGAATGCAGCTTTCACCATTCACTTTTCCTACTAACGGGATTCTGCAAGTTTTCGTTGAAAAAAGTGATGGGCTTATCAGCGTGATATGTGTGTGAAGTCTCCAAGTGTCTGCGCAATGTTAGGCCTCATACTGTCTGCTGCCAGTTGTCTAAGACTCAGAACACACAGTCGCTCTTCATCCCCAACTGTGGATCCAAACGCATCATACTATCTTTTTGGTTGACGTTTTTTTTTGTCTGCCTGTCTTCTCATTCTCATTCTCGACAAATTTTGTGGCTGTGCACCCATATGTGCATACCCCATTTTTGTGCCACTGCTTGTATCAAATTCATCCATTTTTTAACCATTAAAAATAATCCGGTACACACATTGTGTAGCCGTTGTGTAGCCTATGTCGCAATTTATGCCGACATCTATTATTATTTTTAGTTTAGTTTCAGGCAGCCTTAATTTTTCTGGTTTTCTATCTTTTAATGTGTTTTAAGGTGTTTACGTGCTAATTATGAATCCATTGTGAGTTGGTGTTCTTTTGTTGAGTAACCTAAAAGACAATGCTCATTATTTTCCGATTCCTCACACCCCACCAGCAAGTACCTCTGCGCGTTCTACACTTTAACGAGAGTGACAGAGAGACGCAGGGACAGCAGTGAAAGGAAATGCAGCCTAATGAATACGATGCATATTTTTAAAATGGCTTTAAAAAATCAAACAAAAAAAAATGAAACTCAATATGTGGCGACCGGTGTTGAATCTGTGTGTCTCTGTGTGTCTCTTGCACTTGTGTGTGTTGAAAATGTGCTACTCAGACTACATCCTGCTCCACCCTGAGCTTGTCTGCTCAACAGTGCAGTATTATTATAAACCAATGAGCTACATACCAATGGCAGCCCTAAAATCTAGATCTAAACAATAGATCAAAGACAAGTACTCCAATAAAGCCTAGGATAGTAGAGCCTCATCAGAGCATCGTTTTACACTGGTGGTGTTGTGGTCTGTACAGCACTTCTTTCTGTAACTCATCTTTAGGTTGTGTGTGTGAGAGTGAATGAGGTCACATCTTGTGGGAATTGACTTGGCAGATTAGGTGACATGGATACACATCTTGTGCTCTGTCTGTGCAGTCTCCTGATGTGTGTGTGTGAGTGTGAGATAGAGCATCTTTGCGCGTGTACTGAAGGTTTGTAAGGTTGTCCCAGATTCAGCTGACTACAGTTATGCACTCTGAGTGTGTGAGTAAGGGGAAAGGGTTTCCAAGGTGCAAGATCAACATCAATATGTGTCAATTAGCCTAGATGAGCTCTTTCAGGCTGTGTCGTTGTGGCACTTGTTCTGTGTTATGTAGAAAGTCCACCTACTATGCAGGACATTTGTCTTGCATCCTGTGACTCTCTTGTTAGTTAATGAGAAGGCAACTATGTTTTTCTTATGTTTGTAAAATCTTTACCACCACAGTGTTCACTTATGTTCACTCACACACTTTTCCAAGAATTTTACAGCAAATACGCTGAAGTTGTAAATTTTGTATTATTTATTTATATTATATTATATTATATTATAAATAAGTGTCGTGTGGGGTGTGAGTAAACATTGTTTGACTTCGTGCAAAGTATCTGAACCCCAAACCCATAAGCATTTGTTCACTCCACGGAGCAGGATACATTCAGCTTTAACTAGTTGCTACTCTTTAGTTGTGATGTACGTTCTGTGCTGAAAGGCATTGTTTGAATTTGACTGTAAGTGTTTTACGCCCTCCATCTGTTCACTGATTAGTCATTGCATATTCTGATTGAAGTAAACAGGAACAATCCCCTAACAGTAAATAAATACATAAAAAACGTCTAAAATGAAAAACGATGTGCTGTCTTGGCCAGTACCTCCCTCTTGAGTGCATGCTACTGTACACCTGAAAACTATTCTTTGCAGGTGTTCACACAATGACAAAGAAAGAACAGCCCCACACGCCCCTCCTCAGTGTGAATTTCGCCCCTAACTTACTCAGTAACAATAGGCAGTCTGTAAGAGCTGAGGAAGAAGTGAAACAATACGGTCTTTCAAAGATTCAAGGATTCAAGGAAGTTTATTATTACATGCATAAAGTATAGGGCACTTTACTTGCAAGATTATGCTTTTCTCTTCTCAGGATGTCCTTAACATATTGACAAATGTGTTTTGAATCATTATATAAAGAACATGTTTTTTTTTGTTGTCATCCGAGACTGGGCATACAGTACATTACAACACTCGTTACTGTGAAGACTCCCTGAGTTTGGACATTGCATCGGGATCCTGATTTGGCTGATACACATACAATTTGATATCTGGATTCAAAAGCTGGTGCCATATTTGGTCATGGCATCTCCTTAAGGGGCAAACACTACAGTTGTTTGCCAAATGGAAAGACAAACTAGATAGTGGAAAGACAAAGTAGATAAACTAAGGACAAACTAGAATTCCCAGTGCTGGAAATGGCATGGAAATAGTTGCATTAAATTATTAACAATATCTGAAGCAGTAGGAGAGACATATAATTTAAGCTCAGGAAGTTAATTGAAACTGGCTCCACAACCTGGTGTAAGACTACAATTGCGTTAAGAGCCTTAATTGTTTCTAAATTGGTGATCAATTAGAATCAATTTAGTGTTTATTGGTAGCAAGGGTTACTGTCAGTCTTAATGTGGTTTCTTTGAAGGCTTATGTCATTTTAAAATGTTGTTAGTTACTAGCAAAGATTTTGTTGAGAATTTTGTGGAAAATAGTTGCACCATATACTCAACAAGATCTGTAACTCTAGGAGAGCCATTTAGGTCCAGACAGTTAAACTCATTGCAGCTGGCCTCACATCCAAACGCAAGATATTATAAGTATTAATATCCACACAATGCATGATGATATGCAAAGGTGCAATACTAAGTGTAAGTCTCCCCTGTAAGACCTACGAAATGGCGTTTGAATGAATGTTGAGCGATTTGAGATGTATTAAACGCAGAAAAATTGTTAGAATAATAAAAACTGTTGAACTGAGTCTGTACCATGCTTGTGGCTGTGTCTACTGCATGGTGGCTACCATTACATAGATAGTTAGCTAGCTAGTTAGTTTGTTTATTGACTTTTTTGATACCCTTAAGGTACCACAACATGACATACATACATTATGATGTACAGAGATGAAGTCCTATTAATTGTGCCATTTAGGGTTACCTTGTTTGGTGTGGAAATGGTGTAGTGTGTGCAGGAGGTTGCTACGGTAACCCTAGTGCACAAGGGTCAGTGCAAGTACATTTCCAGTGCAGATTGTGAAGGTAAGGGTGCTAGCATTTATATTATTGAATGCATGACAGAAGGTTTGTGTGTGGGTGGGTGTGTTTGTCTAAACGAAGACCTGACATGATTGTTTCTATACATTGTTTACATTGACATTTATGCACATAGCAGATCGTCTTATCCAAATGACTTAGACCCAAACCCACAGTGCAATACACAAGGTGTGTTACTGTATATGCTGAACATGCCTTTTGACCTAGGACCCGAGGTCTAATTCACGGTCGATTGGTGATGTGTGTGTGTATGTGTGTTTGTGTTTTGAGATTATTTATACTAATCTTAGCTGCAAAGAGTGTCCTGAACTTTCAGAGAAAAAAAACCCTTCCTCTGTCAGCCATTAAAGGCTGCTTTGACTTAATCCTCTTAAATTAGAATGAAATAAATAAATAAGGGAGTGAATGAAACAAACAATCTTCCACACGGCGGGGCGTCCTCACAGCTGGCCTACGGAGGCTTGGGGAGTCATGGCAACCCTGGACAAATTTAGTTGAAACAAAGCTGGAGATTTTCAAAAGGACTTTCATTTTTTTCCCCAAATGTTGTATCATTCTATTTCTCTCGCTTCTCTTCTCTCCCTCTCTTTGTCCCTTTTTTCTTAGGTCCTTTGAATTGAATGACATGGTGCTGCTGACACGCTGACTGATCCACTCTGTCTTTGTATCCTCTGGGCCTGCAACTGTCATGGCTACTTCCAGAAAGGGTGAGGCCAACCTGACCTGTTGTTCCTTCTTCATTTCCTACACTTCTTGTAATTTCACTTTTTGTCTTAAGTCATTGTCAATATTGTCACACAGGCAGGACATGCATAGAAATGTACTATTTATTCATACACACACACACTCACTAAGCTGAACTGTCTCATTCTTCATTCATTGTGAGGATTGTTACACAGGCAGACGTGCACATTGCTATGCAAGTAATTAAACGTATTATAATGCACGGTTCAGGCACGCACACACACACAGACCCAAACCGACTCATTCCAAAAGCTAAGTTTTGTAATAGGTTGTCCTTTGTGTAATGACTGACTAAAAGCACACATTGATTGGGTCATAAATTGTGGTGTCTGAAGCATTGGCTCTTAGAGGGACCATCGGGGGTCTGCAGCATTTGGCCAGCGGGTTAATGGAAGAGTTCACCACAAAATATTAACATGTGGAGAAAAAAATTCATCAGATGATCAGTATTATATGAAGTACGCTGTGCTCACATCAATTTGTCAGTTAAAGGCGCTCTAAGCGATCGTGTTTGATGTCACTTCTTGTTGACGTTCGAAGTATTGTCAAACAAAACGGAGCATAGCTCCCTCCTCCCCCTCCCTCCCATGCTTCCTGAAAGACTCATGAAGTGCAACCCCCACCCAACCCCTCCTCCAAATCCTTCTTGTCGTTTATTGGCTGGAACAATGTTTGTTATGTTTCGTTTCGTTTGTTATGCTAGGTTTGCCCACTGTGTTTTTTTAGCCGTTTGTGGAGCCTGGGCTGTCTACAGAGAGTGTGTTCAGGGGACAGGGAGCTAGCAGATTGTGAGGAGATGTTTGCTGTACGTAACAACAAAGGTTTTAGTCCTAAAAACGCGTCACATCGCTTAGAGCACCTTTAAACATAACTGTAAATTAAAGAAATGTTATGTGAGGTAAACAATACTATTAGCAGTTAGCTATTACCAATAAAGTTTGAGAACCACTGGTTTTAAAGAAAGACGCATGCTTTTTCAATCATAATGGTTATGAAAATACAAAAAGAAAATCATAAATTGATCATGTGAAAACCTGCAATAACATTACAGCATTTGGCAAACCAAAATGGGCTGTTTAGGCTAGTGCCTGCCTTTTAGATCTGTATGTAAACTGATTAGAAAACATGGAGTTGCCTGCAGCATCTAGAGAATCAAGCAGAACTCTAGTGACTTATTACCCAATGCACAGACACTCACGCACGCACCACAGACACACAAACACACACACACACATTGTGAAGTGTCTCTTCAGAAAGATTTATCGGAGACTAAATACAGATTGGCATAATGGTAGCAGAATGGCGGAAAGGAATAAAAATAGAATGTTATGGCAGATATCGGAGGGATGGAACATCACGTCTGTCACTGTCACTGTCACAGTCACTGTGTCTGCAAGCTCACGAGTAGAATACGACTAGAGGGAAAACACTCCAGCAAACAACATAGTACAGTAACACAGTTGTAATGGTATTGGATCATAGGTATGTAGAGCGATGGGTAGATAGGTAGATAGACAGTTGAGACAGTTCATTGTCAATTTCTCTACATATACAGCATATACAGAGGAATCGAAATTTCGTTTCTACCTATCCCACAGTGATGCACACGGTCGGTAGAGCCAGAGGCGGCTGGGTCTACACGCTCTGCCTGCTTATGGCATTCACCCAATCACACACACATTCACACACACACTAACACACCAGTGGAGGAGGCTACCATGCAAGGTGCCAGTACCTTTCAGTGTCTTGCTCCTCTAGCACCTGCAACACCATCACATGGACAGACAGACTGACAGACAGACATACAGACAGATATATATGCATGCCATTTGTTCATAGATAGATGGATAGATTTAGTCCCAATGATGCTATTCTTTCACAGATAGCTAAATATGCACAGCCTGGCCTCAGCTCACGTCTGAAGGTGAAGGACTGTGGGTGTGTCAATTTGTGTGTGTATGTGTCTTTGTGATAACAGGACTAACATCAATGTATTTGTGTAGGTAGGCCTATAAAGTTATGAGGCCATGTAACACTAGTATTTGTATATATGTATAGACCTATGGGGAATAAAACAGATCATAAAGGGGGCACCGTGGCTCAGTTGGCTAAGGTGCCATACCAATCCGGCCGGAGGTCAATTCGCGATCCCACCTCATCTTTCCTGTTGCCATCTCCACTGTCCTATCGAATTAAAGGCAAAAAGCCTTTAATTGGAGCCTGTGGAGCCTGTGGGATGGTGTTACAACCTGTGATCCCTGTCCTGCCAGCGCAGAGACATCCGGATCAAGAGGAGCTTGTTGGGTCCGTGCCTCCCCTATGTGCACACTATATTTGTGTTTAGGTATAGGCCTATAGGGGAACAGATGAGAGCATTAAACGATAGTATCTGTGTTTAGGTAGGCTATAAGGGCATAGTTCTTGGGTATAGTCCTGTGGTGAACATAACCGGACATAAAACTATAGTGTGTATTGTGTTTAGCTTTTATTTGTGTTTGTGTATGCGTGTTACTCCACACAAACAAACCCGTACAGACAGACTCTGATTGGCTCTGGGATTACTGGGATTACTGTCCTCGATCCAGACTAGCCCAGACTAGCCAAATTCAGTGGCGTTGAGGAGACAATGCTTCAGGGAATATACTGGATTAAATGTTGCTCTGTGAATACTAATGAGTGCAAAAAGGAGTTTGACCACTCTCACTGTTGTGTGTGTGTGTGAGAGAGAGAGAGAGAAAGTGTGTGTGTGTACAATTGTGTATTTTGGGGTTGGTGCATTAATATGTTTTGAATATAGAATCTCCTTTTTGGTTTTGTGGGCTTCTCCTGTTGCTGAAAAGACCATTACAGGGCCTGTACACACACACCACACCACACTTTTTTGTTTCTAATGTAATTTAATC
>JAGFZM010000219.1:141701-165069 GCA_017657215.1 Limnothrissa miodon
GGTTGGACATTTTTTGTGGACTCATCTGTGTGTCTGTGTGTGTGAATGCATGTTGTGTTTGTGTCCTTGCAGGCCCGTTGCCATGGATTTTATTTTTTCCTACTCTCTGTTTCCCCCTCTCAGCTTTTCTGAGAACATTCTTTCTTTTAATCAAATAAAGTTGATGGTCGCCTGTTCAAACTTGTGTCCTTGAATCCAAATGTATGTCCTCCTTTGTGCTACTCTTCAGTGTCGTCTTCCTGTTAGCTCAGCAATCCAGTCTGCTCTCGCCATCACTTCTTCCGGAACACACCGAGGCATTCTGCACCGAGGCTGCACTGAATAGTGCATAGGTGATTTCAAGAAACCACACCATTGTCATGTCATGCCGAGATGACCTTCAGTAGGCAATGTAATACGCACCTAATTGGCATACCTAATCCAGTCATTATGGAGATGCGCTGTGCTGTATGCTCTGGTTTAACCGTTTGAATGGGAGAGAGGCTCAGTACCTGAGCACAGGCAGTTAACATTCCTCACACTGTTAAATGCTTTCAACTGGGTTGCACACAGGCAGTGGTGGAAGCAGCTTTTTGATGGTGAAGCAGACAAAAGAAAGCAATTTGAAAAATTCAGTGTTTTTATTATTGTTATAAGAACAACAACAGTTATAATAATAATAATGTAGGAGTGGTATAGTTTTATTATTGTTATTTTTGTTATTTATTTATTTATTTAGTAGTGGTGGTAATAGTAGTAGTAGTAAGCTGTTGAACTGATGAAACTGTCCAGAACGTGAAACGGCACCAAGAAGCGATCCGTTTGCCAACTGTAACATCTTGACTACAACTGACCTGGATCAGTGGGAATCTTCACAGACAGACCACATGAGATTTTTTTTTTTCTGGAGAATCATAAACAATTTTAAGTCCATAAATCAATTTTAAACAGCTCAATGCCATTTCAATCTGATGATTATGCTCTGAAAGAATAGCTTGAGGTAGTGATGGCCAGATCGTATCGAGACTTCGAACGAAGTCTCGAGCATTTCACGTAAATTTTAGCCGACGCTCCGTATCGAGGCGTGTGTCAAAATGGAAAGATCAAGTGACGTGATGTTTGAGGCCTCGGTTGCCCAGTGCTTGCCGTGCTAGCGCGTTGAATCTAGGTTGATTTTGGCGGGACATGTCGACTATAAAGATGTCCCATGAAGAATAAGCGCTCGTGGGTTTTTGTCCGTGGTTGGAGACAGTTTTTCAGAAGTGTTTTTTGCGGTTTATTGCAACTTGTTGTTCATTACTAAGACTAACAATGGAGATGAATAAGAACAAAAAGAGGAAGTTTTCGCCTGTTTGGGAGTAGGCTACTTTGATCAGATCTCTCCCAATACGGTGGGTTATGCAACACTTTTAAAGACTAGACGGCGTTATTTAACATGTAAAGATATTAGGCCTATCAGTAGCTTAATGTCGTCATATGTTAAATTTACTTAGGCTATACTATAGCCTATCCATAGGTGAAATGTCAAATTTGTGTAAAAGTGATATGTTATAGCAACAACACCTCATCCATGTTTAGGCATTACCGTGCATAATGGCAGAACTTATTCTGATGGAAGGTGTGTAAACAGTATATTTACTTACTGTTATTAAATTATTTACCTACTGCTATTAAAACTTATTAAGTTGGTTTGTTTCCTTGGCTTTAGCTTCCAGGAAACAAGAACTGGATCAGGCATTGCTTGACATGATTTTGTCACAACCTCTCCAGTTACAAAAACACCTCTTCACTGCTCCCCAGTTATGTTACTTATGCACTTTATCACATTTGTACATTAATCACAATATTTTCACCCCCAATTATAATTGAAATATATAGTAATATATTATTAATAATAATTATATAATTATGATTTATTATTACCAGTATTTATAGAAATGTACCACAATTGGGAAAGTGCCTGAAACTTCCTTAAATAAGCATGGTGCAATTTTTTCCTGTTATATTAATTCACCACTAGATGGCCATAGTAAGCATTTGAATCTTAAGTGAGGCCTCATGAAATGAACTTTTTTGCAACACATTTTGGTGAAAAGCTTCGAAGCTTCAACAAAGCCTCATCTTGCCATCACTAGCTTGAGGAATCCTGTGCGAATCAGTCGGTATGTAAACTGTTGTTTGAGGTCATCGATTGTTGTCGGAAAAAGAACCTGTGAATTCAATACAACATAATGCAGTGAACTGGCAGATAACGTTCCATACCTGAGAGGGACACAGGAAAGTGAAAGGGAGTTTCTATGCTCCAGTTGGTTGGTGTCAGATGCTAATAGGCTATTCTGTCTAGATTGTATCATTGTTTTGTTTATTTTCAAACCAACAGCATTCAGTGACCCTGAACAGCAAGGTGACCTTGAACAACTGGACAATGGATTATTACCTTTCTATAAACCAATTCATTTTTTAGAATCAGTTTTGTGTGTAGCAAAATCAGCAGAGTGCATAGTACTTAGGTATACAATGAAGAGTTTTCCATAGGTGTTACTCTCTGAACATTTAACATATATAAATTTAAACAAGTATGAACATTCAGTAGTCCAAAAGTTAAATAGACCCATTTGGTACAATATAGGCAGCATATACACATAGGCACATAAACATACTGTACAAATATTACAATATATAAACAATACAATGAGTTACAATAATTCATAATGTTTAAGACAAAGCAGTGAAAGTGGGTTGTAAGCAGCAAAAGGTAATTATGCAAATATAGTGTGCAGAAGGCATGTGGTATATTGTATTGTGTTGGGGGGGTGGGGGGGGGAGAAGAAGGGATGGCCCAGCTCGTGATGGATGTTTTCATATGTGGGGACATGAGTACTCTTCCAAACGGTGATGGGCGAAACAGGTTGGAGAGGGCTGATGGGTGGTAAGGTCTAGGGGCTTGGCACTGATATATAGGGGCCCAAAAGAACATTTTAATATTATGAATCAATATTGTTTATAATAGAAAATCACTTTCTATTATAGGTCTCTGTTTTATTTGGCAGGTATGAATCCTATCGCCTATGTTTGCAATAAGACTATCCATATGGACAGGCATGCATGTATCAGTTAATACTCTGCCTCCTCACGGCACCACACTACTCTTTTCAATTCGGTTACTTGCAACTTCTCAAGTCACTCATGCAGGCTCTTGCTAATTGATCAATAAGAGAATAACCCTGAAATTTTGCATGATTGTCGTCTTTGTGGCGCTGAAGAGTGCTGACAACCACTTCAAGAGAACTTGTTAATTTCTGTTGTGAATAATACACTCACTCTCTCTCACACACACGCGTGCACGAGCATGCACACACATGCATGCACAGAAGCACTATGTCAGTTTTAAACTGATGTATTTAATTTGCTTCTCTCAGTCAAAGAGAAGATTACACACTTAGAGGATTAGTGTTGTTAGCACTGACTCGGCACTGACACGTGTGTGTGTGCGTATGACATGGTCTTTTTGTAGCTATTGTTTGCCATCAAAACACTTTTGGAGCGTTTTTTCAAAAGAACCTCTCCAAGCAGCTTTCGGGTGTTTTTCAAGTTGCTTGTGTTTGCTCTGACACTCTGTAGAATGTATATTTTTATACCACTTGCTGGTTCACACATTTCAAGTCAGTGTCAATCACTCAAGTCCTTCATTCTGGATCTTTCTTTTCTTTTTCTGTCTTTTTCATGCCAATTGTAGTGTGTCACTGGCAGTAGAAAACACAGTTAAAACAGTAATCAGTGATAAACTTAAGCAGGAATCATAAACACAACGGCTCGGAGCATCAGTGCAAACGTGTGTTACATCAGCTTGGGCCTACGCAAACCTTCTGTGTCACACACACACACACACATATGTATACATTCAGTGCCCACATTTGTACAGATGTAGCCTACATAGTAGCACACACACACACACATACATGTGCTCACAAAGGAACACGCTTTCTTTGTATGCCAGTACAGACACAGGTTCACACACACACACACACATTTGCATATGGGTTTTAGTGTGTAAAGTGTATTTCTGTGTGTTTGACTGACTGTGACTAGTTATCTGTTTTTAATTATTTGGTCAGTTCTTTGAACCACGTTTTTCCCGTTATTTTACACACATTTAATATTTTACCTGTTTAACACATGCCCACATATACACACACAAACTCAGATAGCACACACTTAATAATTAAACAATAGGATATCAGTGATTTTTTTAACAGATTTTGAATAATGCTGTGGTCATAATGATGTAAATAAAAATCACAATAGTTTAATGTTAATATTAATTTCATAATCATAAGTTTGTTAAATCATATATTTTGTAGCTAGCCTATACTATTTTCAAATTCAGAATAGTGGCCAATGTTGGATACTCTTGTAGTACCCACAAGTGGATTCCCATCCAAAGTTCCTTCTGCTTTGGTAACACTGATCATCCTTTCACAGAACACACACATACACACACACACATCAGTACTTCTCTCCCTCTCTATATGTATGTGTGTGGGTGTGCTAGAGGGAGAGAGAGAGAGAGATTTTGACTAGCTGTTGACACATTCCTAACAAGCTCACTATTGTGAGAGATCTTGAAGACAGAGACTATGGATGGTGGGGGAGGTCCAGACTTTGTTCTGATCTTGCTTGAAACATTACAGAATTCGCACAATTTCCCCATATAAATGGCAATAGTCTACAATCTGAAAAACACAAAACCGAACCAAACATTGAAATTCAATAAATTCCGCTGAAAAATAACCTGCAATGACAACGTAAATGCCAGACTTGTAAGTCTGTAGCAGGAAGGTAGTTAGAATGTAGCCAAACTTTCCCGGCAATAACAATCATGTTGCACATCAGGGTATAGCCAAGGTAGGCATTGTGTGGACAACACATAATCTACACAACAATAAAGGCTTTGGGTGGATATAGGCCTTCTGTAGACATTTTTAACGTTTCACTATAGGGGGGCTCTTAAGGGAGAAATTTTAACGTATTAATCTTGATGAATCAACATGGTAATATGTTATTGGTAAATGAGTAACAATATTTAAGTGTGTTTCTGTGTCTTGAATTTGAATAAAGACAAGTTGTTTAGAGATCATTTGTGACTGACATCTGTGATATGCCGTTTTAAGGTGTTTTGGGAATCATGCTTTGTGACCACAGAGACACTGGACCTTGTAGTGGACATTTAGGCCTACACAAGACTTATGCGCATTGGCAGAGATTTATAGAGGTGGGGGTTAATCTCGAAACGGCAACACAGAGTCGGTCGCTATAGGGAGGTGGCCTTATGCAGACATTATCGAAACAGTGATGTAGTTGGCCAAGAAATTATTGACATACCATTGATGGGGATGTAAGCCTGTACAGTAGGGTATAAAAACCCATGTCCTTGCATTGTTACCTTGAACTACTCCTATTAGCGCCGTGTCAGTGCATCGTGAATAATGCTCTTTAAGACCTCTTTATGATCCCTGACTTGTCTGGAGACTTTTCCCACTAAATCCTAGAATGTTGTAGCTTACCACACTCACTAAAAATAGATGCAGTTTGGTGCATTTTATGTTATTAAATAGCTTTCTATATCAGTTAATTCAACGTCTTACCTTATGCCATTGAATATTGTTTGAGTGCTTCTTGTGAGGTAAAAAGCTTTTGATTTTGCTCCGAAAAGTAGACTAGTAGAGCTCGCAAGGTTGCTGCCACGGTAATATTTGCAATCCGGTGCAGGCCAGGGAGCAGCCCAACGGTAGTTTGCCCATATCTTTTTAAAGATGCTTAGGCCTTTGTGTTAACAGTAACACAACAGATTGGCTAATGGGCTACACGAATTAGCCTATCACCGAAATGGCACTGCATTGCAAAATAGGCTAGACAACTAGGCTATTATAAATCAAACCTGAATGGTTAAAATGTTTTGCGGATCGAAATTATAAAATGGGTATTTTCTTTAACATGTTGAATTTCGAGGAAGATACAAGTCAACAGAATACTCCCTTCTCCAAGGGGGTCGTCAGAGGCAACAGAATGTTGCCGAGACTACTATTTCGGCATGTTAGGGTACAACTTGACCCTCCTCTAGCTTGTGCTTTCTCTTCCCATTCTGTGGAAAGGAGAAAGAGTTTTTTTGTCGTTTCGCGGAGAACGCCATAGGTTGTGTAGACAAGCTAGCCTTAAGCAGTGCAGCGCCGACACATTTTCACTCAGTTTTGGTTATGTCGGTATAGTAGGCCTACACTGTAGGTTCACCCTAGTTCTTTTTCCAAAAATGACGGCGGGTGAAGTTATTGATGCTTTGTAATGTGATAAATATCAGCAGGGGTGAGGTCACACACACACACACACACACACACACACACACAGACTCATTAATTTTAATACATGTGAAACGAATAGAATTATGCCCTGTGAGCTTAGCACAATGGCGCAACTGTGTATGTTTGATCCTTACTGCGCTCGTGAGAGGACAGTTCTAAACGTGTTTGACAGCCACTGCCACGCATCCTCGAACGGCCTTCTTCGCCATTAGGACCCGGTTCATGTTATGTCATTTAACTGTTAGCTGTTAACACATAGGGTTAGAGCTGAGAACACTTATGTTAAATATTGATTTCATGGACGAAATAAATTATATTTGCAGCAGCAAGAAAAACTGACGATGGGGACTCACTGTACTGATCTTTCAGCAGTAATATTTCAGCCTATTTTGTCACGTCATGTCTTCTAGATAGCCTATATAAATAATTATGAAAGTAAATGGGAAATTGTGTTTCTGTTCTAATAAATAGGAAAATGTGTAGGCCTATTCTACACAGTCTGAAGGGGTCAATGCATAGACCTCAACTCACTCAGGATTCGTCTTGGTATAAATTAGCAATATATTTTGACTTAATGCTTTATAGGTTGTTGCAGTAATGTTAGATCCCTGTATAATGGACTCGTGGCTGCCAAACACAAGTGAAAGTGATGTGCAGTGCACATTAGGCTAAAACTGTCTAACAACCAGGTGTTGCCTTGACCATTCAGAGAGAATCCAGATCACATATTTGAACACATTACATTGCTCTCAGTGATATGTTAATGTGCGACACATTGCCTTCTGAGTTAATATCATAAAGAAAAAAGTTCGTAATAACCATAACCCATAAATATGCCTATGCTTCTATTAACATCAGCCAGTCGAAAACACACCCGATAAAAGGTGAGAGCAGCAAGGCCTTTTCTCTTTTTAAGTGGAAAATTCACCGTTCTTGAGCAGGGCAAGTAGCAAGGAGAGAGCGAGGTGTAAGTCACGGGGAGGAGGAAGACAAGGATGTTGACAGTCTTTCATGCCCTGAAAATAATTCAGTTGCAAGAACTGGGAGGGGCTACTTCTAACAGGTGATTCGAGTTGTTGAACCTGTAGGGTCGAACTTTGTCGGTGTGTCTGTATTGCGCGCATAGGCGCAGTTGTCATACACTATAGGCTAAGCAAAAAAAAGAGAACAAAGTAAGAGTTTATTTACATGGATACACGCGTCTCTGCCATTTCCGCTTTTTCCTGATATTTTCCATTATATGGGTTACCAGGATATAAGGACCATATTTAAGTAGATATAGGGAAGAGGGCGTAAGATTCACACAGTATTGGACAAAGACTGTAGCCTAGTAGGTAGCCTACGAAATTGAAGGAATGGAGTAGGCTTTCGTTTCTCTGATTGACAGTCGTATTCACGCTATTCACGGTTTAACTGAAACGATCGGCTGAATTGAATAATGGCTCATTTCAGTGGTGAATGACATACACAACGCGGCGCGAGGTAAAACTGTAATTATGTCATTGCATTCGGAGGAACTTGATTGGGTCTCTCTGAATGGAAATAAGGATTTTCAGTGGATGCCCTGGCACAATTGGCACCAATCACCTGTAGTCTCCCTGCTTAATATGCTACAAAACAAGAATTTATTAATTTGACAGCATTCACTGCCCTGCTGGTGAGATAGACTATTAGCCCATTGGTGGGGATTAAACAGCTAGACTTTTTCAATTTTCTTTTGATTATTTATATCGGTTTTTTTTTCGGATTCTATGCGGGCACATCCTCCATTATGTATGATTTGAATTGTATCGTTTGTTCTGTTTGCTGGTAGAATGTTGTTCTGTGTCTAATGGATAATGCATCCAGGGAACTGCAGATGAATATTAGCCTAAGGATAACTCTGGTTGCACCAAATGGAAACATGCTAATAACTTTACATGGTTCCCTGTAAATATAATAAATAATAGAATAACAACAATGTATTACTTAATTATCAATTTTCAAATGTTCTGCCATTCATATCAACAACTACATGGACTAAGAAACTTATACGGGTCCCTATAGCCACGCGCCAATAGGCCTGCACCAGCCTACCAGTGCATGTACTGCCAGGTATTTGGACAGGCGCTCCCAAAACCTATCAGATACATCTTATTGCAAGTGGATTTTAAAATGTTGGTCCTACGTTATTTCTTAATAGTTTTAGGATTTTGTCCAAATGTGTTTTCTTTTGTCCCCATAATTTAGTTGGTCTTTCCTAGATGACCCATAGCCTAACCTAATACAGTCCACCTTAATTGTTGGCATCGAATATTGTCACTAAAGCGGGGGCAAGCCCAAGATCTGTAGCCATAGGTATGAGCTTGCAGGATAATATTAAGAAAAAAGGTGACATAAGATCATCAACCTGATAATTCAGTTAGTGAAAGGGAGTTCCTCTACGAATAAAATATTTAAATAGCCTGTAAATAATTTGACTTCCCTGTTTATTAAATGAAGCACATATATGCACTTAGACAAGCGTGGGTAGGCCTATTCGCAAGTGTTGCCACTCACATTAGGCTACATTTTTAGACTCCGAAACGTTTGGCTTTGTCTAAAATCTGTATTTTCAGACTCAGTTTCACTTTATGATTAACAAAGCAAAGACTCTAATTTACTCTAACATATAAGCCTACATTGTTCCGTCAATTAGTCATATTTTACAATTTAATAATAATATTAATAATAATAATAATAATAATAATACTTTGCTTTTCGAATGGCAACATGGCTCCACATCAAGGACTAGCCTACCTGTCATGCTCATGTGGACTTATGTGGAAAATTTACAAATGCTAACATAAATAGGCTGATTTGTGCTCCTCTGACCGCTAGGTTACACCGGTCACCCACTCTACAGCTATCCTCGGTCAAACGTGGACTGCTGCTGCTTTGTTTACCAATCATAGGCTACATAGCGCAGAGAGGAAATTGCGTCATCGCTGACAGTCAATTTAAAAATGTATCCTGCAATCAAGATTATATCCACACAAAAGTACTGCAGGCTAATATAAACTACCAGTACTAGCTTGACAACACAGTATACTGTGGGGAAGTTTGTGCATGGTGCATGTTTCGGTCACAAGGCAGATTCTTCGGTGCCGAATGCAACAATTTCCTCGGTAATTCACCCCTCCTTCGTGTGGTGTCCGAGGCTTGTTAAATGATAAAGCGCACTCTGGCCAAGACGAAGAGCCGCTCTGCACCTTCAGCTCCACTGGGACGGACATGCTATTAGAACAGCGCTGCAAGAGACAAGCCCTTGTAAAGCGAAAGAACGGTGCAAAAGAAGCTTAAAACTTTTTTAAAATTTTGGATTTGGTGGACATCGTGAAGTTGTCATCGCTGCTGGTGCGCAGTCTTTCAATCTACTCATACGTGGATAAGCGGAAAGGCACCTCCCCGCCGCTCACTGGCTCTGAAGTAAAGTCACCCTCCATATACAATATGCATTATAGGTCTAGCACCGTCCTCTAGCTGAAGAGGGTCCCTCGCTTGGTCCAGCGGGTCCCATAGTTTCCAGTTCACTCGCTGGACGCCGGAGTGTGCCCGATCATGCCCAGACATTTAACGAAAAACTTGCGGGACCTGGTAGCTGCTTTTTAAGTGGATGTATTTGGGTGGTATGGTGGTGGCCCCATTCCATACGTCGTTGAGGAAAAATAGGGACAGTAACTGAGTGACATTACACCAATAAGGAGAACGAAAAACAACAAATCGCAAACATTTCAAACAAGCTAAAAAAAATTCAATGTTCGATCAGGCCACGAGCATGGGCGATGGGGTCGCCGAGGACAGAAACCACCACTGTGGCTCCAACTCGTTGTGCCGTGACCGGGCAAGAGACTCAAAAAACCGGACTGATATGGGGAGCCGATCCCCGGTGCAGAGCACAACCGATACCCCGGGGACATCCGCCTCTACACCAACCTCCTCAAGTGAAGACGGGCATGACAAACTTTTAGGAGTGGACCCGGACTACTGCAGGCGAATTTTAGTTAGAGGTAGGCTGTAGGACTATTCAGATGGATCAACGTGTTTTTTACTGTGGTTACTGCCTTTTTTTTTTTTTTTACAATAAGGCTTTTGGAATAATGTTGGCCAATATTGTATAGGCCAAACTACTACAGAACTAATTTGTCAGCTATTCGTAATACCAGCTGGCACGCAGGGTTTATGATGAAAGTAAAAAGAAATTATGACATTTAAATGTGTAATAATAATAGCCTAATAATAATAATAATAGTAATAATAGTAGTAGTAGTAGTAGTAGTAGGCTAGTAGTGGCAATTATAATAAGCAGTGATAATTGAAACAAATCTTCCAAAGCTAATATTACTTTAAAAAACTATGATTGGTAGACTACAGTGCAAGAGTGCAAGCCATCTGTCTTTTCACTTGCACAAATTAATTTTTGTCTTACTCGAAACAACATTTTGCCTTCTTTTCTTTGATGGTCTGTAGTAACTTAACAAAATAAATCTCACGCCACGATTGCTACAGTTATTACAGGCTTAATTTTATTTAATTATACGGTAAACAGACATCCAAAATATGAAAACCGCGTTTAAAAAAAAATCATAGCATATCAAGGTGCACAATAACAGTTTAAGTTATGAAAATTCATCCCATGAGTAACAAGCAAGATACGCAAATTCTGTTTAATAGAGATAGGCCTACTAGTTGTCAGAACATAAACAAAAGAGTTTTGTATGGGAAATTTGAAAACAATGAAAACGGGAAATTAAAATTCGAACTGTTTACGGTCTGGAGGGATAAACAGCGCAGGACTAGGCTACCACAAGCATGTTGGCAAACAAAATACAAGCCTTTGTGTATGTATGTGTGACACACACATACACACACACACACACAGAAAGACTATATAGACTGTATGTTGTGACTGGTTATTTCTGTAGGCTATATTTCATATTCTCAGGAATTTGCATTCAGAATAAAATTCAACAACAACAAAAAATGCAAACCGAGAAAAGGATACAGCACATTTTATGTATAGCCTAACTTAAAGTAACAGTAACCTATTCTGGTGATTTGTATGCTAGTGTACAGGCGATATCTCTGAACAAGAGAAATTTTTTATTTGATAGGGTATAAGTAGGTCTGATTTCAGGTAAATGGCTGAAACCACATTCCAGCGTCTTAGTAGCCTAGCATAACGGACTCAAAGCGTGTCAATAAAATGATTTATCGAAAACTACCTATGAACATTTCATTTTCTTTCTTTTTTTTTAAATCGCTAATTTACTCATGAAGTAATTTAATAAAATTGGGGTGACCATATTTGATGGGCATATCAGTGTCTTGGACAAGCGATACCCCAAAGAATGTTTTTGTTTAACCCGTATTATGCTTTGTAATGTATACGTTGGCTATGTTTGTTATTGATGTGTTTAAGATCTTATATCTTCCATAGCCCACATAGTCCATTACAAAAATGTTCTAGTGGACTGAAGTAGGGCTATATACGGCTAACGAATCATATGTTGTTGATTTAAAAAAAATAATAGTTGTATTTATTATTGCCAGAAGTTAACAAATGAACCTAGGTCCTAGATATGTACATCTCATTGGAAGATTATTATACAACACATATATCAAACTGTAAGGCATATTAGATTCAGGGCCAATGGTTTGTGGCTGTAGGCTTAATTTTTATTTAATTTTTAAGAAAGTACAAAAAACATTTGCACTAACGTTAAGTGGCGCTCACATATTTAACTCAAGTCTCTCTTCTGTCTTGTTGCTGTAATTATAAAAAAAATACATAGGCTAATACATAGGCTATTTAAATGCTTATTTTGCGCAGTGGGCTATGCCTGCCTCAGCCAGAAAATTACCTTGAAAGTATAGCCTATAACCGTTTATATATATATATAAACCACACTTTGTTCGTATCAGATAAGTCCCAATTCTCCTTGCTGTTGTTTGGACTTGATTTAACCCAAACATAATATAGCTTTGCCAATTCCTAAAAAAATTACTTTAGTTTGGGGATAGCGGGCCGGCACCCGACAATACTTATCAATGGACGCAATGTAGGGGTGAGCACGCACAGCTTGGCTGATGGGATGTTCTGATGGGATATGAGCGCTTCTGGCAGAGCCGGCCGTGTTAAGCCTACAATCCCCAGTGTCGCTATTTGTTTTTGAAGCTGATGGTTGAATGCGCTGGATAGCCTACCTCGTGAGAAGCCGAGGTCAGGAGAAGGTCAGCAGGTCTGCTACATGATGAAAGCCCTTCCATAGACAGTGCCCACACATTACATAGGAACATTTAGAACTTTTATCCCTCTAAACACTTTACACTTCAGGGACCATACATGTAAAGCTTAGTGTAGGCTATAAGAAATATGTATAATAACGAGACAGGGACTTGTATCATAAATGCACGGTTGCCAGGCAGACAGACATTGAGGTGGAGCTATGTTGCGCCAGAAAGACCATTTACTCAGTTGCCCGTGGAGGGAATTTGAAATTTGGTTCATAGTGACAGCAATGGTATCTCCCTCAGTAAAGTCTACACAAATGTACGGTGTTGAAAAAGCTGCCTTACAGGTTATGGCTGAATGATTCTGGGGCCATCAGTAGGCTAGCCAGCGTTCCAACAGCTCGCAGAGCTAGAGGGTCTATAGGAGCATTTGCTGCGTATTTTTAGTGTGGTATGTTAGTATGCTTATTTTTAGGGTTTTCCAAACAGAGCATAATAACAATTATTATTATTATTATTATTATTATTATTATTATTATTAGTAGTAGTAGTAGTAGTAGTGGTACTAGTAATATGGATAACAATAACAATAATACCATCAAAACCAAACATATAATACTTAGACTAAGTTGTAGGCCTATATATGTTTATAATTATTAATGTTATTATTATTGTTGTTGTTGTTATTACACATAATTGAAATTTACGTATGTTTGATTGCTAATGATTACAGTAGTAAGAGTAAAAAAGACATTAACAAAAATACCACAATAAAATACTTTTTTACTAATTCGCATGTATCCCCATATCAATACCTTTGTGTAACTCAAACGATGTCAGCTTTTAATTAAAAAAACAAGCAAATTATTGACCATGTTTGACCATTGACCATGTGTCTAAAAATTGTTTATTTCTTTGGACTAAAAACAGGATAGAATTATGTTCATGTCTTTATGCGTTAGAGTTTTACATCAAACGTAATTTCACTTTAAGAAGTTGCCTATTTCTCAGACTAAAAATTTAGACTACAGGGCGTAGGTTGGGTCGGACACTGGAGCAATAGAGAGTAGAAAATTAGAAAACTTGTTAGACTATTTGGATATGGCTATATGGTTCAATCATTGTGAGGCTATTCTATCATGACATATACTGAATGCGTAGTATAGGGTCTCCTCACACTTGTTTCGTCTTCCACAGATGCCAAAGGCACCATTCGGGAGATTGTGCTGCCAAAAGGCCTTGACCTCGACAGGCCCAAACGCACGCGCACCTCTTTCACCGCAGAGCAGCTGTATCGGCTCGAGCTGGAGTTCCAGCGCTGTCAGTATGTGGTGGGTCGCGAGCGCACGGAGCTGGCACGCCAATTAAACCTCTCCGAAACTCAGGTAGGGGATGTCCTGTGCCCTACAATCACCCAAAAATGATCAGTGATGGCAATTTACAAATGGTCAATATCATGCGCATACCACAGCGCAAATATCGTTACTTTGTTGTCCAATGGGATGGGACGTTCATTTAGCACATGGTAGGACACGGCAGACAACGGATGCGCTAATATTAGTTTTAACTGGGATAGGCATTGCTCAATTGAACAACATCTTTTAGACCTGCTCAAAACTTTGAAAATATGACACTATGCTAGTAATGTGGTTAAAACCCCACGATTTGGGTGTGGGGGAGGCTGTGGGGGAGGGGTCTTAAATTAGGCATATCTCCTTGAGCAGGAAATAAACCCAGAGAATGGCCTATTATAAAATAGCGACTATAGAAAATATTTAATAAAAAATAATACGTGCCAGTAGCCCCAGTTAAATAATGTCCAATGTAATGAAATATGTAATATTTACACCGTGGGTTTATATAGCCACGTTTGATTGTGTAATGTTAGTTGCTAGATAATGTAAATCAAGCTCTCACTGCTCATGGCTCAAATAGAATGCGGACATTTATCAAAACGTAATGCATGAGCAACGGATGGTCACATTTTTTGTGTAAAATAGAAGTTTATATCTTAAATATTACTTTAGTTTTATACCAGTAGGACATAAAGTGTACCATCCGTGGATAACAACCGGTGAATGTAGGCTATATGAGCACATCTCTTTTTCAGTGTCATGAGATATAAACTTCCTGCCGCAGTTAAACTAGCTTCTGTGGGTATAGCGGGGAGACAAACACGTATAAATCTATGTGGACAAGGGAATAATCAGAACCTTAGGACAGGTCTACATCCCTTTTACTGAGCCGCCAGGGCAGAGGTGGCAGGGTAGAGCCCTCAGATTGCAACAGTAGGGAAGTTGGCAAGCCTACTCCGGATGTTCATTAGGCTACATTAGGGACTACTGTTTCAATTGGTCTAATGGAGCTCTGTAGCGGGGAGAGGTGGTCTAATTGTGCAGGGTGGGCGACCAATCCCCTGTCTGCCGGTGCTGTTTGTCTGCGCCGCATTGTCATATTCACAATATGTGCGATCAGTATTCGCACAGTGGGCGTTAGTGGGTGGGGCCTGGCTTTGTTTCGGAGGAAGTGCAGAATTCTGGGGACATGCCGGAGGGTAGGCCTCCCGCCATGCACCCCCCTTCCCACCCATCACCTCACGCCTAAGCTGTGTGACTGACGTCAGACTATTACATGGCCCATCGCAAGCTTTGACAGCAGACACTTTTTTTCTTTCCGAAAATTAACTTGTTCCTTTTTCAGACCCTGGCATGAATGACCGCTCAGCGTGTTTATGATTTTGTTCTTTATTAACATAAGCTACAGTCTTGGAGTTTTAATTTAACTCTGTGGTTAAATATGATGATTACCTAGACGAATAAAGCGTAACTAAACTCGCATGGTCCAAAATGTGCATGCTTTTAAAATAGCTACACATAACGGCATATTTTGGTAAACATTTCTCGCTTGATAAAGCAGAGTGGTTAGTCAGTCAACCACAAACCATTTGGCACAAATATTAGGCTTATATGAAAAGCAACCTGGCATAAATTCCACTTGATGAAATAATTTGTAATGTGCTAAGACCAATGCCGTAGGGTACTTGTCATCGTCAAATGCAGAATTCGAAATATGAAACATATTTATCCCATTTTCTGTTTAATTTTAACATGGACCTCATCAAGGCAGATTCTTGCGCAATGCAGCAGACTAGTTTTCTGAAAATACCAAGGTGTCTGGAAAACTAAGCCTGTTGACTAAATGCTTAGGCCTAATAAGTGCAATTTCCCCATAATGTCTTATAACTTCAGAGTAATCTGTAAAATAATAGTTTGTCTAGTCAAGCCATATCCTGTTGCATACCATGGTCGTAAGATCGAAGCTGATTTCTGCCAAAGTCTCTCCATTCCTTGAAGTCGTGCAGTTTAAGTGATAAAATGACATTTTTTAGACAGTTCAATTCTCTGTCTGTCCGCTGCAGCAAACCAATGCCGCCTCTTCAATAACAGGGAGTGCATTTGCATTCACAATTTAGCAACATGCTTTTAAACCTCACCTTTTGCATGTCAAACTATCATATTATTTTTTGAGTGGCTTTAACAAGCCTCATTGATATTCAGTGGTCATCACCCACTTCTCGCTTCAGCTACATTCTCCTAATTTGGCCAGCCTGAAAAGTTGTTTTACATAATGGATTGCTTAATATGGGGAACACAGAGAGAGGATGAAGAATGTGTTCGTTTTAAGCCTAATTTCGTTCGCATCTTTGGGGCTGGCCTCCCTTTTTGAGATTTTACAACTGAATGTGGGCGTTTTAAACTGAATTTTGTAAACATTATTGTACATTTTGAAGTCATTCCCAACGTCTGGCGTTATCGCCATTAGGATATGACTCATTTCCACTCACCGTTTCCTGTGGCTTAGCTGTGCCAGATAAACGTTTTTGGTATAGTGTGATTTGTTTTTTTGGTTTGATGTTTGTTTTGTCAAAACCACTACAATCATTATTTTATATGGGCTGTTCGTTGGTCTTAATTGTAGTTTTAGTTGTATCCCTACCCCTTCAAAGGATGCATGTGTGACATGAAATCTACGAAACAGGGAGGCTGACTTTATCACAACTCCTCATTCGCTTTAAAATTTGGATCAAATGCTTTACCTTCAGATACTGGAAGAATGGAAATCCGTTGTTTCCCCTTGGATTTCCCGTGAATATTAAAATGTAGAGTAGTGTGTCGTCAAATTGACTGTAATAAAACCATCATGCTGACTGAGAAAAAAAGCTTGGATACCGTAACGCATTTGTGCCATTTACTTATGTCTATGAAACAAATCAAACTCATATGGTTCAGCCTCAGAGCCTATAGGCAAATTGTTCCATAGACACACTGCACATGTTTTATAGCCTACAACACTGGCACAAAAAATGTGTTTCTTTAGCCTCGAGAATTGTTTAAACAATTGAATTTTCAGTAAACAAAATATTAAAGCGAATAAAATAGCTGACGGCACAACGTTTTGCCCCTTATTCTAAATAATTCTTTCTCTAATTTAGACTAGCGTGACCTATGTATTATGCATTGCATGATGTGATTTTAGATCTTTATTGTACAATAACGAAAGCAACTTAAGATGTTGGCAAGCTTATAATTTAAATCGAATATTGCATTCTTTTTAGTAAAGCTTGGGTAAATAATGGCTACACATTGGATATTCGAATTATTGCCGTCTTGTTCTGTAAAAGCTAAAAAGTGAAAGACGTTCAAATTGACCAATTAACTTTCATAATAATTAATCTTATGTAAACCGCCTAGCAACAATATAGCCAATATGAAAACATAAACACGACTCGGTTATGGTTATGTATTTGAATATTGGATATTGGACATTTGAACATTGGATATACAGCAAAGTAGCCTGTCATAATTTGCGTTCCTATACCCTTCGAGGATAACTCTCGAACCTAAACAATCGAAGTTAAAATTGATAAAATAAGTGAACCAGATGTCATTGTTTTGGACAACGCAACACCTGCACAGTGAGTGCAGGCTGATTAAGTAAATATGCTATTGTAAATAGGGTACATATTAAGGGTCGGGGAGAGGGGGGGGGGTGGTGGTATTTCCTTACAAAGACCAATGCTATAGGCTAAAAGTAATAGGCAATACCCTCCTCATAAAGAATATTTTTAAATCCTAAAGGCTATTAGTTAGATCAACATTTATAACAACAAATAAATATTTTGACCACTTGGACAGCCTTCATGGTTGGTGGTTTTAGGTTTAGTCTAGGTTACGTTATTGTATGTTGGTAGGTGATTATAAGTAGGCTACAGACTAGCACCTTTGGTCTGGTAGGTCAGGAAGTTTAACACATCCTTAGTCTGCCCTATCAGACCGAACTCTGCGCAACCCTATGCGAGAGTACATTCGGAAATGTGCGTGTCGCCAGTGAGTAATGCAGTGAATGCTCATAAACTTTTAACACTGAATTGCGGTTTATTAATATGCAGTGTCAGGCGCGCAGGCGCACAAAACTGGTTGTAACAACGTAGCCCAGTGGAGTGCGCTTTGGCTCTGCTACCTTGCGTGACATCTGGGAGACAGGCCTAGCCTTCTGCACAGAGAACGAGCTTTGCGTCAGGTGACAGGTGAATCCTTTCACTTGTGGACACCTTTACTCTTGGGTGGTTGTTCTAATCCTGTTTTAATTTTTAAAAAAAAGGAAAAATAAATAGGCTACATTTAACGTTAAACTGTCTTCACACTACGATGTTGTATCCCATTGGAGTATGTAGAACGTGTATGCTATATGTTTAACTTTTGACGCACAACACACAAAGGCTCGAACTCCGAACAGCTCCGAATATAACCTTCATTTCAAAGTGCATCCTTGGATCCGGTCTGTGCGAGGGCTCAGGCCATACAAGGCCATTAGTTTTGGCAAAGCACCGGGGCCATATGGAATATGTAACCATGATTACAGATTAATGGGGAAAGCCTGGTGCCTAAGCCTAAAGGGGATTTTGGAGTGAGTAAATGTTTCCAAACAAACATTTAATTCATCTGATGGCAGAAGAGTTGCCGTTTACCAAAATATTGAAGAATGCGCTAAAAGCGTGACGCACTGAGAGACTGATTTTCGATGAATGAGTTTTCCGAATAAATAAAGATTATTGTTATTAAATATCTCAGCAGATATATCATCAATAAAAAAAGTGGTTAATTTTTTTGTTTTAGTATTAGCTTATTAAGTTTGTAATTTGCAAACATAACTTAAACAAACCTTGACTTGTGTGCATGACAAAAAAAAAATACCGTTTGCATTGGGATAATCGTAAAAATACTTTGACAGGATGTGTTCATGTTTATAAAGACACTCGTATTTTATTTAAAAAATCTTTTGGATATGTTATTAAATTATTGTATTTGAACATCGAGCAGGGCTTAAGTGGCCGGGCGCACCCCGACTTTCCTCAGTGGTTGCCCCCAGCAGGTGGCTCCCCGCTCCCGCCGATCACAGCGGGGACACCCGGTCTCTGCCCCCCTCCGAGTTCCTATATTCACTTAAGGATTCCGGAGGAGCATTAACTAGATCCCAGAAAGACATAGCTCAGGTGGTTAGATGCCTGAAAATGTATTTCTAATGTTTTGAAATCCCTTTGCAGTTTGCAGTCCAGGTGAAATTACCATATTGGTCATTTTTAGTGTAGCTTACCTATCACAGATCCATGATAAATCTCATGCCAAAAAATAGCATCTGGATGACCGGATGACCGGAAGTCAAAAAAACAACATCTAAAGACTGGTAATAATATAAATGGTCACCAATGTACAATATACAACACAGTGTTGTATGGGGTGGTGAAAGTACAGGCAATAATGCAGACAGTACAAATATATAGGCTATACATCCCAACAAGCCCTTTTCTATCAATACTTTAGCATAGGAGTCTGTAGGAGGTCACCAAATCCACATGCTCCTGTGCTCCCAGGCCAATTAACAAAGGATTCCTGAAGTAGCATATCCAAGTCAGGTCACCCCCTCTTTAATTCACACAAACCCAAGGGCTTTCCTGCCATTTGACAGAGATTTAGGCCATCACAAAGGCCAAAGCCCGTCACAGCTGAGAACCCTCTCAGAGCAGATTAGCTTCCCTGGGTTTGGCTGGGCTGGTGGTGGAGGATGGCACTGAAGGAGACATGGGTTCTACTGGGGCAGCTTGGAAGTACTGGGCCAGCCAGATCAATGTGGTGTGTGTGTGTGTGTGTGTGTGTGTGTGTGTGTATGTGTGTGTGTTTGTTTAGATTGACAATTTATTTGTGCACTGTTTGTCGCTAATGGTTCTGTGAAAAAGTTAGTTATGTGCGAATGTGCATTGAGATGCAGGTTATTTTGGGGTTGAGTGCATATATGTCCATTAAGCTAGTATACAATTGTATCTATCTTCTTTAAAGTAGTATAGATGTGTATATTTCTCTTTTAAGCTAGTATACAAAGGCATATTTCCTCTTTAAAATCCTACTAGTATAGGAGTGTATAATTTTTCTTTGAACTGGAATGTATATATCTCCTTTATATGTGCTCCTGGACTAGGTGACCCAGTCTGTTGACCCGGATTGGACAAGCGTTGGACTTTGGTTGCCAAAAACTATAACGTTGATATCAAAGCCCCATTAATGAACGTGAGTTCAGATTATGGAGCATGCTTAAAAGACGGAATAAAAATAATTACACAAACCATATCTAACTCTAAACTCAATGACCCAGATTCAGGCAGATTTTCTCCAAACTGACCCAAACTGCGTAACCTCTGTCAACTGGTGTGGTATGAATTTATTTTGAATGGTTTATATTCTTGTCAAATAGCCTGGCTGAGACCCGGGTCACTGGTGTGAAAAGGTTAATGATTAAATTAAAATTTGGGTAAAGCAGAAGAGAAAAAGGGTGTGTGGTCGAAATGAATATAATTTTCTCCACAGTGTGCTAAGCACATAGTTGACCATTTTACATGACACACTATGACGGAATTCTATGAACTGGCAACAGCACAGGGATACACAAACAGAAACGGCCTCAAACTCGGGTCTAGAATTCATCCTTTGTGGCAGGTTCTATGTTGGCTATACGGTGTATGCAGTAAACACACACACACACACACACACACACACACACACACACATAGGTCTTGATGCTGTCTCTGTGGAGTTTTTTTTCCTGCAAGCTACACTGGACAGCGTAAAGCTGCACCGGGAAAATAATAGTACTTCACCCACTGCTACAGCTATCAGCATAGGCAGCAACCTTAACATTTACAATCGTTGCACCAAGTTGTCTCTTCACAGTTTTTTTTTCTTGAAGAATGGGGCAGGGGTGGTGTGGCGGTTAAGGGACTAGCCTAGAAATTGTGGGTTTAAATCCCAGTTGCCACCGTTGTGCCCTTCAGCAAGGAACTTAACCCTTAAGTTGCTCTATGGGAGACTGGCCCTGAAGTAACTGAGGTAGTTGACAAAATGTATCACCTTGGATAATGGTGTCTGCTAAATGCACACATGCAACTATCAAACGTAAGAATAATGTAAACGTGTGAAATGACTAGAACATGACAAATCAGAGCACATACGCTTTAGTTTGGTAGCGCTGCAGAGGTCCGCTGTACAGACAGGGCGGCGTTGCGTCGGACGGCATCCTTAGACCATGACACTGAAATCGGGAGATTAATGTGGGTGAGGAGTGACCCCACATCATCTCCAGTGCTTTTGACTGGAGGTTCATTACCAGCAAACGCACACAGGCATAGGCAAGCATACAAAAACATGCACACACACACACACACACATCATGAACCCAAAAACACATGCACACACATACACACACCAGCACACACATCTTCAGGCTGTGCCATTGAAATAAGGGTGAGTGACCCTACGTGATGGCTGTGCTTCTTCAGTGCTTTTTAGTTTAGAGGTTTCACTCCAGGTTCTGTTTGGAAGTGCAGCAATGTGGATTTTGCAAGAGCTTGGTACGATAGCAATGCAGAGATGCCATGCACACACACACAAACACACACACACACACACACACACACACACACACAAACACACACACACACACACACACACAAATTCGCAAACACACATCATTGACCTAAAGACACATTCACACACATCAGCACACACACACAGGTCATGGACCCAATGACGCATGCATACATGACAGCAAAGCTCTCTCCCAAAATTGTCTCTAGTATCCTTAGATGCCACACTACTGACGTCAATCAAATCATGACCCACTCTTACCGTAGTAGCCGAGAGTTTGTTGCTTGCTTTGTGATTTCCATGCAGTAACAGTGTTTATTTATTTGTTTGTTTATTTATTTTGCATCTGTTGGTGCTTTGGTGGATCTCCCTCTGAAACACAAACACACGCACACACACACACACACACACACACACACACACACACACAAATACTCAGTTTAAGTTGTGTCCATGCTAGAGGGGCTTAGGGGAGACTGTGTTTTGGGTGAACCTCTCCTAATTCCTCATACGCATCCACAAAATCCCCTTGTAATCTTTCCCAATACAAAAGTCAACATCTTCAATCTAGTGGCTCTGACAATCTCCTAGAGTGGCTTCCTCCTCCTCCTCCTCTTCCTCTTCCTCTTCTGGTCCGCAGTGTTTGGTGCGTCACCCTGAGGTAAAAGACAAATCTTGTCTTCCTCTTTTAACAATGAGGAAGGCAGTCAGCATATTGATAGAACAATGTCATAACTCATCAGTCTGGCATATGTGTATACACACACGCACAGCTCATGCTCTCATGCTCTCTCTTTCTCTCTCTCTCTCTCTTTCTATCTCCACCTCTCTCTCTCTCTTTCTATCTCCATCTCTCTCTCTCTCTCTCTCCATCTCTCTCTCTCTCTCTTTCTCTCTCCATCTCTCTCTCTCTCTCTCTCACACACACACACACACACACACACACTGATTAATGAAGTGGGTATCTTCCATTACTCAAACATCTCTGTTGAGACTGGGGCCTGATTGCTAGTTCTAATCGAGGCTCGGACTGCTAATGGACAGATTGGTCAATTCCTAACAGACTAGGTGCACACACACATATGTACACATGCACACACGCACTCACACACAGACATGAAATCACAGAGTAAAATCCTAAACATATACAGCTTTGTGTGGCTGAAGGTTCATACACACACACACACACACACACACACACATATATATATATACAGTATATCAGCCACACTAAGCTGTATATGTTTAGGATTTTACTCTGTGATTTCATGTGTGTGTGTGTGTGTATGTGTGTGTGTTAGTATCTGGATGCACAGCCATCAGTGTACATGTATGTATGTGGGTCACAAACTTCTAACAACATTTGTACTGTGCGTGTGTGTGTGTGCTTAAAATCGTGTTGATTACATGGTTCCCAGGGGTTGTCAGAGCAGGATTGACCCACAGCTTGAACGTGTGTTATGTGCATGCTGCATGTGATTGTACACACACACACACACACACACACACACACACACACACACAGACTGTCAGTAGTATTTCTCTCCACTATTTATTCTACTGAATTGATGATAATAGAAATTCCATCACAGCTGATATCAGGACTACTTGGCTAAACCTCAGAGAAGGACACAAACACACAGACACACACACACACACACACACACAAACACACTCATACACACTGCTCTGTGCTCAAATCTGTCACACTGTTAGTCTATGCACACAAACACAAATCCATACTCTACACCCCCCCCCAACACACACACACACACACACACACACACACACACACACACACACACA
>JAGFZM010000219.1:174429-188312 GCA_017657215.1 Limnothrissa miodon
TGTGTGTGTGTGTGTGTGTGTGTGTGTGTGTGTGTGTGTGTGTGTGTTTGTGTTTTAAAGACTTTGCAAGAGGATGGTGCTTGTTTTTGTCCCACGGAGCACACACGCATGCACACACACTTAGTCAATGCCATCTCCCTATTGGCGAATGCACGGGCCCTGGTAATGCATGATTTCTCGTCTCTTGGCATCTTGTGACTTGCTCCAAAATACAGATCCCGAGGCATGAATTCCTATCCATCCACATACAGTAAGATAGGGTGACTGCAGATCAGATGAGCTAAAGTGAGTGAGTGCCATCGCCTGTGCACCATCAACATCCTGCCGGTGGTGGCAGTGACTTCAGCAAGAGAGGATTCCCTTCCAGATGGAAAAAAAAGAGTTAGATGTTCTCCCCATCTGGCATGAGGCCGTAATGACGGAAGAAGACAGGAGAAGACACAACAATGGACATAGCGAGGCATTAGTGTGGAAATAATGGATCACAGAGGTGACAGGCATGCCAAGCCAGTGCCCTGGTGGACGAAGAGGCGCTTGAGCAGTTCTTACTCGAAGCACAGCTAGTTAACTAGTACTTGGTAGTAGCAAAAAAGAAAGAATTAACTGGTACTGAAGCTAGAGTGTGCCACTGTCTTGTCTGTTTTGTCTCTATTTGCAAGCTGTGTGTATGTGTGTGTGTGTGTGTGTTCCGTCTGAGCCTGACATGCTGCAGACTAAAACAGTGTTTGTGTTTGTAGTACTTTCGCCAGGACCAGAGCGCCTAGCATCAGCAATTTAATACATTTTTGTGGCTTGTACTTATATTGCACCATGAATAGAATGACCTATCATGAAAGCGTTGCTTGGTGTAACGCAGAAAGGCTGGGAGATGACAAGGGCACTTCTGAATGCTGAATAGGTCAGGAGCCTTGAGCCGACCACTTTGGAGACCTTGAGAGGAGGGTGGAGTGCAAATTTCTGCCTGCCTGCTTGCCTGCCTGTTTGCCTTGTGCGTTCAAAAGGGCTTTAGTTAATCTCCCCTTTTGTCACCTCCTGCCCGTCTGAGCCAGAAGATGGCCATGGGCGTTGTATAGTGGTGGCCAAAGTGGGATTGTCCTTTAAATAGAGAACTAAGGAGTGGACTGTTGGTTTGCTGTGGTGGGCAATGGCTCAATAAATGCATTAGCAAAAGCACCAGGTTTGTCCTTGTTTCTTTTAGTAAACAGAGCTGTCCTGCAATGTAATAATTAGAGGCATGTTCCTCTTGCTCTTTATTTATTGGAGTCAGAGGTCTATGGTTGTGTTCCTCATTGCTGTTCTTAACCCAGATCCATGACAGACACACAGACCAGACCAGAATGGAGTGTATGAAAGAGATGGATGCATAGACGGAGGGGTGGGAAGATGCAGTGGGAGGGAGGGATGAAAAAGGAGAAGGTTGAAGGACGGATGAAGTGGAATGCTCAGAGAGGGAGGCTTCGAAAAGAAGGGAAGGGAGGATATGAGAGAAATTAAGTTCAGTAAGAGTTATCAAAAAAGAGAAAGGGAGTTGAAAAGGAAAGTAAGGTGAGAAGCTAATGAGAGAACAAACAGAAAAAAAAATGCATTAAAAAATTGGATCAAAAGAGGGGGATGGTATAGTCAAGAGTGCAAATCCAGGTCATGCAGATCTCCCGCTCTCTCCATCTTTCCATCTCTCTCTCTCTCTCTCTCTCTTTCTCTCTCTCTCTCTCTCTCTCTCTCTCCACCCCTCCCCTTCTCTCTCTCTCTGCCCTCTGGTAATCTCTGCCCTAGCATTGAACCCTGGGATCCTTTTAAAGGGGATTAATTTCAATAGTGTAGATGTACGCCAGGCTCTGAGATTTACTTTCCACTCCTCTCCTTCTCTGGTCAACATTTCGACCTGTAAAGTCCCACAAAGCCTACAGCTTTACTTGCCTTGTGCACACACACACTCACATATAACACCAACACAACTACCACTCCCTCAACACACAAACACACGCATGCAAAACTCGTCTGCTTAAGCTGCATCCAATCAGCTGGCGGTTTGCAGATGATTGGCGGATGGAGGGGTGGATCCTTTGCCCCCAAGGGGGCAAAAAGGTCAAAGGAGTGAGATGAAGAGAGGATGAGTGGAGCGAGGGAATAGACATGCACCCGGAGGGGGGAATAGACTGCATGGAGAGAATAGGGAGAAGAGTGAGATTAAAAGATACACGCAGACACATGTGCACACATACACACCCACCCACACACACACACACACTTATTCAGATATGGTAGAAACCCCCTGCCCTCACCCGCACACGAGGATGCGATATGCATGAGTGAGCTTGCTTCGATGAACCCACACAGACATATTCAATTCTCATGTGTTTCTGTCATATAAACACACTTGAATGCATATGTGTCTCAGAATGCACACATATTTAACCACAGCTGTGTGTGTGTAGGCACACACACACACACACACACACACACACTTGCAGTGCATTTCAAACACACAGTACAGTACACATAGCCTACAATCCCTTAGAAAATCCCTCCCAGGCAGGGAGGCATGAGGTGAAGATGCTCGTGCTCTTTAGATTAACTTGTGTGCCATCATCGTCTTTCAGTTGTGGGGGATCACTGGGCAATCTCATTATCTGTGTCCTAATGGCAGTGGGGCGGCCATCGTCTCATTGCACACACATTCTGCCAGCTACTCTCATTCAGCTGTTTTGCACAAGTCATTCCAACCAGTACACAACACCATCACGTCATCAAGAAACTTAGCACAATGCCGGATCACAGGTTGGCCCAGCACCAGCCCCAAACTAACACGTTCCAATCTCAACCACTTAAAACATCATTAAAAGAACTTGTCACTTAGCAACACCACACTACACTGCATCACACATGTTCATTCACTAGCCGCAACACAATCTAGATATATTCCCCATAGAACATCAGATCCGCAGCCATCACCACCTGACTGCTCTGCCATCTACACAAAAAGCATAACATCCATTTGCCAACCAGAGTCACAGTGCTACTGTGTAGCTCCATGTCAACCGGCTTAATTAGTATTCAAGCACCTTTTTGTTATATGCCCTAATGGTGCTGAAAGCTGTTTGCCCTGTTGTAGAAAAATCATCTCGTGCAAATCATTACCCGATATTGCGACTTCTGTGCAGAATAATTAAACCACCTGATGAACAAAAGAGGTTTGTCTGAAAGGGACTTTCACTCTGAACTTTACAGCTCCTGTGGTGGCCCCGCATAGTTTTACCTTCACAGATGACTACTCTTTGCCGAGGTCATGTGACAAAGTTTAAGACCTAAGTGTGTGTGTGTGTACGTGTGTGAGTGTGTGTGTGAGAAAGAGAGCGAGAAAAGGGCATGTGCCCTGGTTGTGACTGAGTGTGTGAGGGCAAAGGCAGGTCATGATGGCAGAGTTCTGTTGGCTTGCTTGCCGTTGTTTTTTGTAGCTTGTGTGTGTGTGTGTGTGATGTTTTCTATCGTGTAGTAGTGCAGCAGTCAGAACAAAGGATAGCATATAATGCATTAATCTTGTAAATCTTGCTGGGGTTACGAGGTGATAAATGTGTATGTGTGTCTGTGGGTGTGTGTGTGTGCATCCGTGTGTAAGTCAGGAAGAATTAGCACAAGTCACAGTTTAAGAATTAGTATTTAGTCACATTTTATGAACACAGATGTTTGTAAGTTGTACTCTACAATTTGCCGTCAGGGTCTGAAGAAATTACGTTGAAATCTTTGTACACACACAATGTTTATTTATGTGTGTGAGTGTACATCTGTCTGTTTATGTGCATAGCTAAACCAGTTGATCTGTGTATGAAAATGTGTTCTTTTCAATAAGCGTGTACGATTCTCTACAGCATGAGGTCAAATTCAGGCGAAGCAATGCATAAAGTGAGTGGTATTTATGTGTGTTTGTTGGCTTGTTGCTGGAATGGATATAGAGATAACTCGCTTTTCAAATCAGTTTTACATCACTGACTCACATCTTACGAGTCACAGTAGGGCCATCCTGGAAGAAGCCACGTGGTTCTGTAAGCTCCCTCTCTCTCTATGTGTGTGTGTTTAGGCATTGGAGAGACCAAAAGCAAGACTGGGTGCAAGATTTACACTGAGAGAGATTGCTTTAGCTTGATCTCTGCCCAGATTAAGTGCAGATCAAGTGTGCAAATGTGTGTGTGTGTGTGTGTGTGTGTGTGTGTGTGTGTGTGTGTATGTGTGTGTGTGTTTGTGTATATGTACTGACTTTGAGGAACTCGGCCATGATAGATGAGAGCCTACATTTTTTATGGGCCTGATTCTACTCTGTTGGCAAGACGGTTTGATCCTCTGGCTCTATCATGGCAGTACAACCACACACACAGACACACGCACACACACACACACACACACACACACACACTGCCCTACATATTATATGCATATATTAAAGTACCCGCATATGAATTAAATATGGTGAACAAGGACAGAAAGAGTTCAGTGCGCTTTCCACTGCTGAAGTCCTCCACAAGCACACATATGCACACATCCACAGAGAGTTCAATTCAATTCAATTCAATTTTATTTATATAGCGCATTTTTACAAAAGGCATGTCACAAAGCGCTTAACACAAGAGGCCCAATGAGCAACAGGGGCAAGGAAAAACTCCCTCGCAGCGTTTTTTGTTTTTACTTGTTATGGTAGAGGAAGAAACCTTGGGCAGTTCCGACGGCTCAAGGGGCTAACCCAACTGCCTAGGGCAGGTTTTCAGTCTCTCAGATGGCGGATAGTCCACTATTATTCCATTAGATACACATTACAAGAAAATTTTGGTAAATTAAGTAATATAGGAGTCCCATTAGAATCCCAGGATATAGTCCCATGTCATTAGGCGCAGTCAAGCGAGGGGCCAGCTAGAGGCTGTATCGATCATGTCAGGGTCATCTGTGAAGCTGAAGGCAGACCGCCCAGGAGAGAGATGCAGGATCAGGCAGTGGAGGGCAGGGGTGACCCTCAGCAGGGAGGCAGTGGCATGGACAGTGGAGTGGGTTGAGGACCATTCAGGAGTGCTGCCGGATCACGTTGGAAGAAGGTTCAGGCAGTGGAAGGCAGTGATGACTCACGGCAGGGTGGTAATGGCATGGAAAATAAGAGAGGAGATGAGTTAGAACAGTCTCCATCGGATTTCAGAGAATGTGAGTTATATTGCATGTGAAACCATATACAGATGTTGGCTAAGTGAAGAGAGAGAAGTAAGTGGAGAGGAAAAGAGAGGAGGAGAAAGACAGAGTGAAAATTGTACGGCTTAACAGATGGGTGGATTGTGGCGGCATTAAACTATAGCAGCATAACTAAGGTATGATGTATAACAAGCCAACACCACCAAAGGAAATGGTCAGTGGCCACCAAGCCCTGGACAGGAGCTTACAGCAGAGGCAGTCCTTTCCAATAAAACCCTGAGGAGATGTGGCTTACCATACACCATCCCTAACTAAAAGGGGTCAGTAAATAGAAAGGTTTTGAGTCTAGACTTAAAGGTGGTGAGAGTGTCCGCTTGACGAATGTTAGAAGGGAGTTTGTTCCACAGGACAGGCGCACGATGGCAGAAAGCTCTTCCTCCCATTGTTGATTTTGATATTCTAGGAATTACTAGGAGACCAGCATTCTGTGACCTTAAGGGTCTAGAAGGGTGGTAGGGAACAAGTAAGTCTTTAATATATGCTGGAGCAAGGCCATTAAGGGCTTTATATGTTAGGAGAAGTATTTTAAAATCAATTCGGCTTTTAACAGGAAGCCAATGTAAGGAAGCAAGGACAGGTGTGATATGTTCATATTTTTTTGTCCTAGTGAGTGCTCGTGCTGCAGCATTTTGTATTAGTTGAAGGTTTTTGATGCAGCTAGTACCACATCCAGAGAACAGTGCATTGCAATAGTCAAGTCTGGAGGTAACAAATGCATGTATTAGTTTTTCTGCATCCTCAAAAGAAAGGAATTTTCTGACCTTAGCAATGTTGCGTAAATGAAAGAATGAGAGAGAGACAGGGAGAGAGAGAAATAGAACAAAATAGTAGATGTATGAGAATCAGATTAAGTTTCTGCAATTTCTTAAAGCCTCTATGTGTAGGATTTATCTTCTATTTATCTTCGTCTTTTATCAAAAATATATTTTTTATTTTAAAAATATAATGTAAAACGATGGTAATTACCTCCATGAATAAATTGTAGTGTTCCGGTAAACTTGGTAATTTCCATTTATATATAGATATGGCTGGGGACCAAAGAAGAATATCCATTTTGTGCCGCCATTTTCAAAAGTACGGGTTCTTGTAGGAGAGAGCAGTATCGTATATTCAGCTCCGCCTTTCGCATTTCCGCTCAGAGACTGAGTAGCAGAAACTGAGATAAGAGCGAGCGAGCGAGCGATCGAGCGTTCGGCCTCCGTAGCAAGAAATTAGGATTGTGGGAAGGGGAGGGCTAATACATTTTATTCAAACGTATGCTGTATACCACTTCGCCGATAGATGGGAAATTCTGATACGATCTTACACATAGAGGCTTTAAGCTTGTATAGAACCTGTAAAAGCTAAATTTAAACTAGATGAAAAAAAGTAAATGTTTAAAAGCAGATCGTATTTATAAAAGAGATTGCTTTTTTTGCATTTATAATGAAGTCATTCTTAAGAGTCGCACAAGTAGTAGTAGTTTTTGACTGTATCTTATGCCGCTTTTCCAATAGTATCTACTCGGCCCTGCACCACTCGACTTGGCTCTACACCAATCTACTCGAGTTTTTGGTGCACTAGTACCTGGTACCATGCGAAGTGGGTGTGTGGTGAATACTGAGACGTCGATTTAAGTCTGTTCGGACTGTCAGTGTTGCTTGATATATTATTGCCATTTAGTAGACTAGGCTTATTTTAATCCTGGACACATTCAGAAGTGTATAACACAAATTATGACAAATGTATCCAGCTTTGAACTTGACAAACGTGACAAACGTGTTTACATCAGAGCTAGCCTTGAAGCTCATTAAAACCATTATGTTATAATAATAGATTTATAGGTAATGTTAGCCACCGATAAGACTAGTTGGTGGTCCTTGTAATAATGCTCCACTTGATGCTTAACAACCTTGGGTCATGGTTAATGTTAACAACTATGGGTCATGGTTAATGTTAACAGGAGTTAGCTATAGTAAAGGCAGAGGTGCTTGCTGATGCTAAACATACGTTTAAGGATTACTAACATGAGCCCTTTACTAACCCGACTGTACGGGTTGGTATCCAAAGTAATTAAGTAAGAGTAACAGAAAGATTTCTAAAGTAGGGAGAGAACATAACTTGCCACCTCCACCAAGGGAAGCTAGGTTGCGCGTGTGTTCACACTCCCCATGACCAATGGCCTGCTGTCACGTTGACATCACGTTTAGTCCCTACTCAGCCCCGATAGAACCGGGCAGAAGCAGGGACCAAAAATCATACCTGGTACCTGGTACTAGTGAAAATGTGCCAAACGTGGGCTGAGTCGCGTGGTGTAGGGCCGAATAGGTACCAGTGGAAAAGCGGTATTAGTTGTCCTTTATGAGTGTAATCAAGGTATAAGTCTCTGTGTTTAACATGAGCAGATCTTTTTTTTTTGTAATGCATAATTCAAATGTCGGGGAGTGTTCTAGAGTGTTCCTTGTGTGTCTGTGTTCTAAGTGTTCCTTGAAAACCCCATGATGCTTTACAAGCTTAAGTTCAAACTTGAAGCTCACATGGTCTGCCTTTCTGAAGGATGTTCTTTGTATAGCCTGTAGGGCTGATTAAAAAAATATATATTTCTGGTATCTGAGATTGTTGGTCAACTCTGACTGCGCTTTGCTGTATACAGACACCCTTGATCCAATTATCTGTGCGTTTTTTATTGCCATTTTTATTCTGGCCCAGGAAAGAAATTGAAGTGAGGAAGAGATAAACTAAAATAATGAGCCCACCACTGCTCTATCATGCTATGTGTGTATTTGTGTGTTTGTGTGTATGTGTGTGTGTGTGTGTACATATCTGTTTGTGAATGAATGTGGACATGTGTGTTTGTTTATGTGATGTGGGACGCTGCTGATGACAATTATTTTTAAACAGATCTAAATGCTATCTGAGCAGCAGATTATAAGGAAGCCCTCTGGCACGCAATATCCCTCTGCAGTCATTTGCTTATGCGAACTGATACTCTATTTGGTGCTGAGCAGTAGAGAAATGACATGAATGCACATGTCTTATTGATTTCACAACATGTATTTGTTCTCCAAATATTAGTAACTTTATTTTAAATACACAATGGACACCATAAGAAAGCCCTAAATATTGTGAGATCAGACTCAGACTACAGTGCATTCAATTTCATTTTAGTTGTATTTGTTTTTTTTATTAACAATACATATTTCTATTTACAGTTTTTTAGAGGAGACCAAAAATATAGACCACAAACTGATTTTGCTCATCACCTTGTTTATTAAGAACTTTTTTTTTCAGTAGAGTACTGATCTTTTCATCAGATAAGCTTGTACAATTCCTGATTCTCCTGTCCCCTGTCTCCTGTCTCCTGCCTGGGAAGGGGATTTCTCTAACAACTTTTTATTTTCTTTGCCTCTCTTTTCTCTCAGGTGAAGGTGTGGTTCCAGAATCGCCGCACAAAGCAGAAGAAGGACCAGACCAAGGATACAGACAAGCGTTCGGGGTCATCGTCCGAGTCTCTGGCGACCTGCAACATCCTGCGTCTGCTGGAGCAGGGCCGTCTGCTCTCCGTCCCGGTTCCGCCTCCTCCCAACCCTCTGCTTGGTCCCACTGCCGCCCACCATCACCACGGCAACGGCTCCCTGCTGGGAAGCCCCGTGTCGTCGTCCTCCTCCCCGCCGGGCGTGGTCAGCACTTCCACCCCGCCGTCTGCATCCACCGCCGCCGCTGCTGCAGCCGCCTTTGGTCTCTCGTTGCCCTCGCTGGGCGGAGCCCCTCCCTCGCCCCGCCTGGGCGTCCCCCCGCCACCGTCCCTCTGCTTCACCATGCCTCTGCTGGCAGCCGGCCACCATGACCTACCGGCGGCCTACGGCTGTGGCTCCTCGGCCTTCGAGCCCTACACACGCCTGGAGCGCAAGGAGAGCGACATGGGGGGCAAGAAGAGTGTCTCCTAATGAGAATGGGATCCCGCCTCCCCAAAACACAGCCTCCAACACACACACACACACACACTCACACACACATTTAATCACTGAGACACTAGAGAAGGAGAATGAAGAGGATGAGTGTATGAACGAGCCTGTAGGATAAGGAGGGGTCCGTGCAAAGACTCAAAAGAGAAAGGGACTAAGATTAAGAAAAAATGAAAGAAAGAAAGAAAATAGGATTGGACAAGGAGGACGAGAAAAGTCCAATAGTTTCTGTTTTACCACATCTCGATATTTTCCATTGCTGCTGTGTTTTACCAGCTATTGGGGTTCATCCAGGACTGACTAATGGATTGATGAGAAAAAATAACAAATAGTGTGTAAGAGCTGTTGCAGGCAAATGTGTGTGTGTGTGTGTGTGTGTGGTTGTTTCCTCTTAAGTTATCTTAAGCTACTCCTTTTTTCCTGTGTTCGTTGCTGTGTATGTATGTCTGTGTGTGTATGTCAGAGAGTGTGCGTGAACGAGAGGGAGTGGGAGTGTGTATGAGAGGGAGTGTTTTTACTTGTGTGCGTTGCTATGTGTGTGTCCTCTTCGTCCTCCATATGGCCGATGACCAAGGCGCCTATGTGTGTGTCAAATGTGTAAGCAATCCAATTTCTCAACACCAGGAATGCGCACAAGGAAAACATATAAAAAACCTAGAGATGCAATTCAGTGGAAAAGGACATCATAAAGATCAGATCCAGGGCAACTGAACACTGAACTTAATTGTTGACTGTAAACAAGATGACCTATCAGGTCACTGTGAAGAGCATTTATCCACTTTGTTTGTGTGTGTGTGTGTGTGTGTGTGTGTGTGTGTGTGTTTATTTTACACTTGAAAAAATCAGCAACATTATTGAGAGGTAAAGCATATATTGCTCTCAAACCAGGGCACTCAAAGTAAAATGGCTTATTGTCTAAATAGATTTATTGTGCGTGAGTATGTGTATGTGTGTGCGTGTGCGTGCGCATTAATAGACATCTGAATTACCAGCTTATAAACAATACACAAAAAAGACATCCAGAAAAAAGGTAAATAAAGTCAGGGGCTTGTTTAGACTCCCACACCTCCTCCTGACCTTGCCACATCCCAATTCTCTGCTTCGGCCCATCTGTGTGTGTGTGTGTGTGTATGTGTGTGTGTGTGTCGTCCTCCTCCTCCTCAGTAGTGTAACATGCTAATGACATAGTACGAGACGACATCACATCACATCAGGTCACGTCTCGGACCATAGAACAGTTTACAAATGGGGGTCGGGGGTTCTATTACTTGCATTTGGACCATGGAGCTGTTTACAAACTGTGTCTGTCCCTTGTATTCTCACCTCGGCAGAGGGGTGTGTGTGGGGGGAGGGGGTGCTTTGTGGTTGAGGTTCTGTTCCTTGTTACCTCCATAGGTAAGCAACCTCACTGTGCCACTGACCATATAGCTGTTTCCAAAAGGTGGTGGCGGTAAAGGGGGTTCTGTGTGTTCTACGTGGATGAGGGTGCTGTTTAGAATAGGTGGGTGGAGGTTCTGTTCCGTGTACCCTCACCTCCACAGGTAACCAGCCAGTCACTGTGCCTTACCAGGCGCATTAGGCCCAGTTTGTGTCCACATAACTAAATGCTATGGTATTATTTCTATGCTACTATTGGCATATTTTTGATAGTCCACAAGTGCAGTCTACTGTCTATGAGTCAACTGACCGACAGCCTCAGAAATGGATTGACTGCAGGAGCTGATCAATGACAGCAGCTAATAGAGAACAGACCTGAGCTGGGCGTGTGGATGCGGTTGGTCTGCCCACCTTGGGCTAGGGTATTCATGGGGCCGAAGGTCATCTGAAATTGCATTCAATGCCAACTCACTGTCTCTTAAAAACCCCTAGGAGTGACTGGCAACCTATTAGCATACGGTCTGATCGAAGGCGAGCGAGGGATGGAGAGCACAGGAAGGGAAGGTGGGGTGGAGGGTGTGGAGGGGAGAGGAGAGAAGGAGAGAGAGAGACAGAGGAGGTGGAGGAAGGTGTTGTGGTGTGCTCATGCTTGGAGCTCCTTTGTCCCCTTACCTGGCGCTAATAACAGCCATGGGCTAATTAGGGCTCCTTATTGTGTTGGCCAACAGAAGACTCCTGCAGCCTGTCAAAACTCCCAAGCCTTCCTGGCAGTCCCTCCTCAACCCCCCTCACACCTTCTATTCCTTGCTCCACAAAACACCCCCCAAACCCATCGCTCAGCAAACACCCCACCCCTGAGGTCTCCCACAAAACTGGTTCTACACTATAATGAGTGAGTCATTCCTCACTGACTAACAGGAACAGGGGGCAGAGGTAGACAGATAGGAGTGGGAGTCTTGCAGTGAGGTGATGGCATTCTACTTTGTGTGTGTGTGTGTGTGTTTGTGGTCACTGTAGCATGTTTACCATATTTGGGGGGAGGAGGGGGGCAGTGTGAATGTTTGATATTGGTTGATGTATCACCTTCAAAAAGTAGTATTTTTTGTTGTTTTTTTTTCTTTTCTTTTTTTTTGTTGTTTTTTTTTTCATCATCAAGGACCTCCCCATGCAAAAGAAGCGCATAGTATTGAGAGTATTTTCTTCAGGTTCGTTTCTTTTTCTGTTGCTGCACACACAGCACAGTTTATCAACTGTGGCACAACAGTAACAGTGGAGTAACGTATGATTTATGAGTTGCAGGGTTTTATTTCTCCGTAATCTCCTTAATATTTCTCCATTTTGCTTTCTAGTAGCTGCACATTGAAAAATCTCAACAAGTATTTTTGGACATGGGTGTGCTTCAGTCATGTACAGACATTTTTTTACCTGTCGTCAAGCAAAAAGTTGACTGAGTAAGATCACTGTGGTGATGGGTAGTGACCCATTCTGACACTCTTACTGTACGTTTGTGGATGTTTATGTGTGTGTGTGTGTGTATGTCTGTGTGTCTGAGTTTATTTGTGTGCAGTGGATGAGTGTGTATGTGTCTTTTCTTTCTGGGTTTTAACACTCATACACACAGCCAAGATTGCGCAACGTAAGCCATAACTCCTTTCTTGGCCGCTTAAAAAAAAAAAAAAAAACAAGAAGAAGAAGAAGAAGAAGAAGAAGAAAAAAAGTGTGTAAACCATTTCAACTGTGTTTCACTGGCACCAGCTACAGAAGGAAGGTTGTGTAAATATTTTCGTCAATGAGGTCTTTTGCACAATTTATGTGATTATTTGATTATTATGTGATTTGTACAGATCAAAAACATTTGGAGGAAAAGAAAAGAATCAGAAGGAAGAATGGAAGGAAAGATGACTGAAAGAAAAATAAATAACAACTTTATATATGCTTTACATTTTTTTGTCTCATTAACAATTTGCACTTATTTAAAAAAAAAACAACAACAATAAGAGTTTCTTTGTGTTATGGGTGAACATAATGTTTGTAGGCCCCAGACATGGAGGTCATGATATTGTATAATATGTATATGTATTTTTATTCATATGCATACAAATATATGTCTATGTCATTTGAGTATGCGTCTGTTTCATTCTCTTCCACTGAGATTTGTCATTAAAAAAGTAAAACACAGATAGATAATTAGATGGATAGATACATTTTTAAATAAATAGACAAACAAACGAATAGATAGATGGATTGAAAGTTTACAAACCTTGCCCCTCTACGAGCGAGAGAGAGAGAAAGAGAAAAAAATTGTGTTTGACTCCTATTTAGGGTGACCAGACAACCCTGATATCCATGTACAGTCCCTGATTTTGGTGGTCTTTGGTAAAATAAAAGAAAACCCACTTTGCCCCTGACTTTAGAAACTAAAACATTCCTAATTTGAATGGAAATGTCCCTGGTTTGCATATCCATGGTCTGTTCACCTTGCAACAAATCAGCACCTCAGAAAAACAAGACAAAATGTGCAGAGTGCAGAGAAGGAGCTGAGCTGGTGTATGTGTTTGTGTGTGTGAGAGGGTGGAGGGTGGAGTGGTTTTCATCTCCGAGGTCTGGTCACCTTATTTCAAATTAGAATCAGAGACTCGAAAGTGTGTGTGTGAATGTGGGTGCATGTGACTGAGCAGTGCAGGGTCTATGGAAAGTCTGTGTAAAGGTGTGTGTGTATGTGTGTTTGTGAGTGTGACTGAAGCCTGGAAGGTTTGTGAGTGAATGGTGTGTAGATGTATGTGTTTGTGTGTGTGTGTGTGTGTGTGACTGGGAAGGCTACTGACTAGTAAATGGAGGTGGGAAAGAAACAAGGGAACGCGGGAACAGTCCGGAAAGGAAGGAGGGGAGGGAGGTGTGTATGTGTGAGGGGAGGGGTGGTTAGGGCAAACAGCTACAATATGCTAAAGCACAAGCGAAGCTTGGTCCCTCACTCCTCCCTCCAATCACACTGGGACTCTCCACACAGGGTGCCAATTAGAATGATTGGCATCTTTTCTTTGAGATACGGCCGTGACGGAGGGAGGGGGGTGGTGGTGGTGGTGGTGGGGTGCAATATGGGTGGCCTGATGATACAGAAAGGACTCTCCCTGAAGATAGAGATAGAGAGAGAGAGAAAAGTGATAGACAAGTAACTTTAAAAGAAAGAGAGAATGTGTGTGAGAGAGACATAGAGAATGAGAGAAACAGAGAAGAAAAAAGTAAGAGAAAAAATAAAGGTAGAGAATGCAAGCAGAGAATGTTAAGGGTACACACTGTTTGAAAGAAGAGTAGTGCATCTTTACGTGTGTGTGTGTG
>JAGFZM010000219.1:224081-235596 GCA_017657215.1 Limnothrissa miodon
GTGTGTGTGTGTGTGTGTGTGTGTGTGTGTGTGTACTGTACATTTGTGTGTGTGGTATGCAAAGATATGAAAATGAATATCAGGCCTAGAGATTGTGACCTCTGACCTCCCTTCTCACCTTTCTGGATGTTTCTCTAGTTACAGTAGTTAGGTCAGAAAAGGTTGAAGGAACATACTCAATGCTGTTTTCTGGATCCTTTCTCTGGCCGGTTAGGTCAGTAAGGGTTGAAAGCAAAGTGTATTCAATGATATTTGGTTAGGTGAGTCTCTCTGTGACCCCGCTCCCACCTCCTGCAGTGTCTGATGACGGGTGCTCCACTCTGCAGTAATACACTGTGACATGTTCACCTTCACCCCGCCAATTAGAAAAGGTCAGGAGTTGAGAGACAGACCCGAGGACGTCCCCTATAGTTCAAGCCTCCGACAGCAAGTGTGTGTGTGTGTCAGTGTGTGTGTGTGTGTATGTGTGTGTGTGCATGAGTGTGTGGGTGTATGTCTGTGTGTATATCCATAGTGTGTGTGTGTGTGTGCATTAGTGTGTGCGTATGTGTACATTAATGTGTGCATGTGTGTGTGTGTGTATGCCTCCATGTGTGTCAGTATGTGTGTGTACCGTATATTTGAGAAACATAATTAACATGCAGCTTATGATAGATGTCTGACGTGTCATACGGTTGGTGAATCAGTAAAGAGCACATTACAGTCCTTTGGATTGACTGGATGGATTGACTGTTGAAAGTGTGGAGAATTGTGAAATGAGCAGAGGCTGCCGTGTGAGCGAATTTCACTTCTTCTTCTGGAAGTGTGCTTATGTGCTCGTGTGTGCTTGTAAGTCCTCATCAGTGACTCAATGAAACAAGAACAGCAACTATCAAGATGTGGACAAACGCCAGAGAAAACACACCATTAGGTGAGAGAAACGATTTGGTTATGTTTATGTGTTTATTTTTTTGTCTATTTGTCTATTAGGCTGCTTGTTTAGCTGCCAGGAAAAAAATGAATACAGCAAGATACTGAATAAAAAACTTTGGTTCTCTTTCGTTTCGAAGCCGAAACGTACGAGTGGATGATGCCTATCATCTCCTGCTTTTCTGAAGTCATTTTAAACCAACCCTTTGAAAAAAGGCAGTAAGCGCACTGACGCGCGCAGGCAACTACTTAGACAGCCCTGCGTGACGTCAGAAAGTCTATATATTGACTGCGCTTACGCTTCAGGTCCTCTTTGCCTCTTTCACCTCGCTTACTGCATGTGTTTCTGAGTCGTCTTCGTTTGCTCTTGCAAATATTTCTAAAAACCAACGGCTTTTTTGAAAGCCCACCACAAAAGCTTTTTTCAAAGCTCTCCGAGGGATTCCGTCTTGCTCAAAGTGCTCACACCGGTCCCTGACTTCTGGTACCACGAGACGCAAGATGGCTACTCGTTGTTGCACCGATTGTGACCGTCCGATGGCGATCTCCGACCGCCATGCCATCTGTTTTATCTGTATGGGGAGCGAGCATGCTATGCTCGCCTTTTCTTTGCTCGGCTTGCGAACGCCTCTCCCCTACGGCTATCACCAACAGAGCGGCATTCTTCGTGGGTTCCACTGGTGTTACAGGGGCGGGCTCTTCCCCCGCTGGCGCCAGGGGTATCGTTCCCCACCAGTCTCTCGATGTTTCCCCGGCGTCCCCGCACCCGGTTGGACTTATCGATCGATCTTCAGTGGCTACTCGGCCGTCGTTAGCTTCTCAGCGGCTAGCTTGCTACCAGCTAGCCAGCTAACCGTGGCCCACCAGGCTAGCCCTGCTAGCTCCATCGGCGCTGTCGAGCTAGCTCCATCGGCGACGACGATGACGAACCAGTTATCGAGGCCGTGGATGAGGAGGAGTTGTCCTCCTTCCTCTCCGCTCAAGGCGCCACTGTTGAAGATATGCCACCGGTCGTGAAGACCCACGCCGCCCAGTTAGCTTCTGAGCTAGCTTCGTTGGCTACACAGGCGGCTAGCAGGCTAGGCCTGCCTCCGCCTCAGCGCTATCCGGAAGGGCGTTTCGACCCCTTTTCCGGCGCGCTTCCCTCTCCGGACGCTCTCCCCCTCCCTGCTCACCCCATGGTTGTGGCTGACGCGCAGGGCTCCTGGGAGGCTCCCTACGCCGCCATTGCCCCTATCCAGGGACACGCGGCTCACTGGCCATCCGGGCAGCCATTAAAGCCGACGGGCGCTCCCTTGGCTCTTTGGTCGTCCTCGACAGTCATCTCTGGCTGAACCTCTCTTCTATGCCAGAGAAGGAGAAGAAGCATCTCCTGAATGCTCCCATCTCCGCCGATGCTCCGTTTGGCCAGGCGCTGGAACTACAGCGCGACCGCTTAGAGAAGACGAAGTCGGCGGCTCAGGCCCTGCAACCCGTGCTTCCTAAGCGTGCCCCGCCTCACTCGACCGCTCCCGCTGCTCCTCAGACGCGTGCTCGTACGCATCAACGGACGCAACAGAAGAAGAAGGCGGACGCGCCCAAAGCCGCGCCACAGCCGGCTGCTGGGTCGCAACCCACTTGGCAGCGCTCCCGCTCACGCGGGCGCCCAGCTCCCACCAACCGTCCGGCTAGCCGGGAGCGGCGTAAGAGGCCACAGCGATCCTGATGTGATCGCGTGTGCGTGGCAGAGCATGTCATGCAATCGCCTCGGAGTTGTTCACGGTCGAGAAGTCCCCCCCGTCCTCTCTCGCCGCTTCTGTCGGTCGATTCATCGCCCAGATACGCGCAGAACTGTCTGCTCAGTCTGACACGTCTGCCCTTGGCCAGACGGGTAGCTTCTCCCCCCTCTTCGAGGTCGTCGCCGACACGCACTCCGAGTCGGCTGCCCCACGGGGCGTCGCAGGTGCAGTGCACGGCTCATCGACCACCTACGTCGCTGACGCGCGCTCCAGGTCGGCCGCCCTACGGGGTGTCGCAGGCGAAGCGCACAGTTCACCGACATCGGATTTCGCTGTCGTGCGCGCTGAGTCGCCGCCCCACCGGGCGTCGCGAGTACTGCGCACGGCCTCTCAGTCACGCGTGAGCGCCCAACGGTCTCACACACGGCTAACTAGCCCCCAGCCCCCGCACTCCGTCGGGTCTCTGGTCTGTCAGTCGGACGCTCTTCAGCTTCGCGGACAGCCTCAGTCTCTCAGTCCGCCAGGGGGACTACATGGTCACCATAGACCTTCAGGACGCCTATTTTCACATAGGCATAGTCCCAAGGCACAGGCGTTTTCTACGCTTCGCCTTCGAGGGCAGCGCGTACGAGTACGCAGCCCTTCCCTTCGGTCTATCTCTAGCACCTCGGTGCTTCACCAAATGCGTGGAGGCGGCGATCGCTCCGCTACGCGCTCAGGGGATCAGACTCCTCAATTACTTGGACGACTGGATGCTGCTGGCAGGTTCCAGACAGCTCCTAACGTCACAGACCCACGTGGTCTTGCGTCACCTGCACAGTCTGGGCTTCTTAGTGAACCTAAGCAAGTGCATGCTCTCTCCCTCCCAGGAGGTCGAGTTCTTGGGCGTGAGGCTGAACTCACGCTCAATGAGAGCGACGCTCACACCGAAGAGGCTTCAGGACGTCAGGGCGTGTCTACGCCACTTCAGACTAGGTGCCTGCGTTTCGGCCAGGCTGTGTCTCAGACTCACGGGCCTCCTATGCGCCGCAGGCGGCGCTGTCCCACTCGGCCTCTTACACTTACATCCGCTGCAGCTCGCCTTAGCGGAGCTAGGTGTATCCTCCAGGTCGAACCCCGCCCGTCGGATCTTAGTGTCCAGACGCATGTGGCTAGCCCTCGCGCATTGGCGCAGGCCGTCCTCCTTCACCGGAGGCGGCGCCTTGGGCGCTATAGCCAGACGCATGACGGTGACAACCGATGCGTCCAAAACCGGCTGGGGCGCCGTTTGCTGCGGTCGCCCCGCCAGGGGGACATGGGGCACAGCCTCCAGGAGATTACACATCAATGTGTTAGAACTCCTTGCTGTCTTCTGCGCTCTGAAGGAGTTTCTCCCTCTTCTCATAGGGGAACACGTTCTTGTGCGTACAGACAACACCACTGTTGTGGCGTATATCAATCGCCAGGGCGGCACGCGCTCTCCGGACCTGTTTCGCCTGGCGTACAAGCTGCTCACCTGGGCCTCTCGCCACTTCCTGTCGATCAGGGCGGCGCACTTGCCAGGTGTTCGCAACACAGGCGTTGGGGTGTTCCGCGTGCAACCGACTGGCGCCTCTGCCCAGCCGTGGTGCACAGCCTCTGGTCCCGCTTCGGGCGGGCACGAGTCGATCTTTTCGCCTCGAGAGAGAACGCTCATTGCCCAGCGTGGTTTTCGCTGGAACGAGATGCGCCGCTAGGGTCAGACGCGCTGGCACACCCGTGGCCGCTTGGTCTGCTCTACGCTTTTCCCCCCCTTCCTCTGATGTGTCAGGTGTTGGCCAGGATCAGAGCGGGGGCTCACAGGGTGATTCTGATCGCCCCCAATTGGCCATCTCAGAGCTGGTTCTCAGATCTGGTCTCACTGTTAGACGGCCAGCCGTGGACTCTCCCTCTGAGGGGAGACCTCCTATCGCAGGCCCACGGGTCGCTGTGGCACCCCAAGCCGGAAGCGTGGAGACTGACGGCTTGGCCCCTGAACGGGCGCGTCTCCTAGAGAGCGGCCTGTCAGACGCAGTGATCGAGACTGTCCAGGCTGCTAGAGCTACGTCCACTAGGTCTTTGTATACACTGAAGTGGCGTGTTTTCAGCACGTGGTGCAGAGACAGAGGCTGTGATCCTCTAGTCTGCCCTATTGGCGAGGTGCTTGCTTTTCTGCAACACCTGTTTGATCAGGATCGTACACCCTCTACTTTGAAGGTGTACCTCGCAGCTATCTCAGCATGCCATGTTGGCTATGCTGGCGTTTCCCCAGGCGCTCACCCCCTTGTGTCGTGCTTCATGAAGGGCGTCAGGCGGCTCCGTCCCTCTTCCTCCCCTTCGGTCCCTACTTGGGACCTGGCCACTGTCCTACGCGGACTGGCCCTTACGCCCTTTGACCCTCTGTCGAGTGCCAGTCTAAAGATGCTTTCCCTTAAGACTGTGCTTCTGCTCGCTCTGGTCTCGGTGAAGTGTGTCAGCGATCTGACTGCCTTGTCGGTCAGTCCTGACTGTCGCGGGTCACGCTGCGACCAAATCCCTTTTCTCGCCCGAAAGTGCTGTCCACTGACCCTCGTTCGAGGGTCATTGAGCTCGCAGCCCTTCCTGAGACGGGCAGTTCTATGCCCGTTACTCTGTGCCCAGTCAGAGCGCTTCGTGCCTATTTGACGCGTACGCAGAGCATCAGGAAGATGAACCAGTTGTTCGTCTGCCATGGCGAGCGTGCCAAGGGTCAGGCCTTGTCTACCCAACGCATGTCGCATTGGCTTACGGAAGCCATACGTCTGGCATATGAGGCGGCGGGTGTTCCTCCGCCTGTTCATGCCAGGGCGCACTCCACCCGTGGAGTGGCGGCTTCTTGGGCCTTCTGGAAAGGCGTCCCCATGAAGGATATCTGCTTGAGCGCTTCGTGGGCCTCAGGCAACACCTTCGCGCATTTTTACGCATTGGACGTCACCAGGCCGGGTGTAGCAGAGAGTGTTCTCTCTGGGCCCGGCGGCGGTCTCATGGATCCTCCCACCTCGGGCTCCTTGGTGTAGGGCTCTTGAGGCTTGGTTGTAGTGATCCACTCGTACGTTTCGGCTTCGAAACGAAAGAGAACGTTACGGATACTAACGTATCCTCGGTTCTCTGAGTGAGATACGTTAGTTTCCGTAACGTTTTCTTTAGTGAGGTTATTCAAAGTGCTGATTAATGAATATTGAAGGCATTTTGTATTTTTCTATATGAAAATGCAATATTAATATTTTGCATATACAAGCAAGCAATATAACATAATCTACATCCAAACTGATCCAGCTCTCCTCCTGTGGCCATTGGCATACAGCGAAACAGTTTAATTGGTGCAGTTGTAGCCAGCTTGTAGAGTCTAGCTGAAAACTCAGGTCAGGCTAAAATCCTTATTAGTTTACAGCAAGACCTTAAGACTTTATGTTCAGAGAGGCTATGTTGTATGTATTTAACTATGTAAGTTTCAGGTGGATGTGGTGGGTGAGCTCTACGGTTGTGCGTACTGTATGTGTGAAGGTGTAGTCCGTAGAAGCTAAGCACAGATCAAGGCCACCACTCAGATGGAACATTCCGCTCTGAGTGGCTCAATTGCTGTTAACATTCACACATATCTTCAACACATATCCAATGTTAGATCATACAGAATGTGTGTGTGTGTGTGTGTGTGTGTTTGTATGTGTGTGTGTGTAATAAGTCAGAGCTTGCCCCACATTATGTGCTTCCATAGTACTTCAAAACAATGAAAGCTTCAAGGAGACCAACTCTCTCTCTCTCTTTCTGTTAACAGATTCCGACAGTGACAGCAACATCTCGCTGGATGATGAGAGGGACATTCAAGTGTGTTCAATTTGTTAGACAGACAAACTCAAGTCATTTGTTAACCCATTCTTATTCATAACCCTGTACTGTTTAGTGGTGTGTGTGTGTGTGTGTGTGTGTGTGTGTGTGTGTGTGTGTGTGTGTGTGAGAGAGAGAGAGAGAGAGAGAGAGAGAGAGATAGAGAGAGAGAGAAAGAGAGAGAGTTTGTCGTATTTATGCTAATAAACCTATTTTGCCTGTCTTTTTTTGTTTGTTTCCTGCAGTGTGAGATTCTTGAGAGGCAAAGGGATGAGGCCAATCACAGACTCTCTGAAATTGAACAAGGCAAGCAAACCATAATGATTTCTAATGTTTTAAAAGTACAAGAAATTGGATGTTTTTTTTGTTTTTGTTTTAGGTTTTTTTTTTGGGGGGGGGGGGATTGGATTATAAGTAATTGAGAGAACTGAAGTTTAGTGAAACCTTCTACCAAATGGATTGATCTGAAGTATTAGTAGTTGTCAACCTTAACTGATTTTCTTTTGTCCTGTACTTGAATCTCAAGAAACATTAGGCACCACTTAAAATCAAGGGTTATATAAAGACAACAATTTATGCTTTTTCAGGTTAATTTACAAGCTTCAAAGTCAAATTGGATGACTTAAATTGAGACTCTTTTTACTTCTTCTTCCATTTCTATACAACTGTACAGCATTGGAAAGGCGACAACGGTGCCTTGATGTAAAACCAAACTGAAACTGTCTGATGAAATCACATCTTTTATCTTTTCAGTCAACATAAATCTTTGAAAATTATGTTTAGTTTGTTTAGTTTGCAAACATTCACATGTATTGATGAGAATTTAAGGCCACTGTAGGGTAAAAATCACAGACTAGCTTGGTGTTCCTTTAACTCAGAACATTTTCTGTATTGATGCTCTTGAACTGATTTTTGAAGCCTTGAACCCTCGACTGATAGGAAGGTATCATTGAGCCAAGATGGTGTCTCTTCCTCACATAGAACATCGGCTGACATGTCAACCACCTGCTGACGTGTCAACTACCGCAAGCAGATACTGATAGAATACTTACATTGAGCCAAGATGGTGTCTGTGCCTCGCATAGAGCATCGGCTGACTTGTCAACTACCTCAAGCACATACTGATAGAATACTTACATTGAGCCAAGATGGCGTCTGTGCCTCACATAGAGCATTTCTACTCTCACTGTTCTGTTGTAAATGCCTGCAGCCTCGGCCCAGCTGTTGAAAGAGATTGATACCTTGGAGCTGCAGTTTCAGGTGGAGCGTGTCTGCAGAGAGAGGGCCGAGGCCCTAGCTGTGAAGGTACTGCACGCCCAGTCGCACATTCCCCACGCTACTCCTCGTTCTAACTGATGATCACTGTAACCTCATCAGCCTCACTGCTCATTGCTGTCTTAGTCCACAGTGGCCACAGGGCTTTTGTCTGCATGTCATTGCCAGCGAATGCAATAATTAACTTTTCATAGTTAAGTACTTTACATTCAGAGGTTAGACACAATGCATGCAGCAAGCCAGTGAAGGACAAACACTTGTACCCAGACTAATGGTTAATTACAGAAATTGTCTGTATCAGGAAAGTCTGCATATGTGTTTTTGTGTGTGTGCGCGTGTGTGTGAGTGAGTGTATGTTTGTGTGTGTGTGTGTGTGTGTGTGTTTTATGCCTATTATCTAGATGACAAAAGAGAATAAAGTACTGAAGAGACAAAGCCAAGCCCTGCTGCCACTCATCCCTGAACTGCCAGAGAATATTGACCTTTTGACCTTTGACCCAGAGAATGACCCTGGTTCAGCGGAAGATGCTGGTGCACCAGATGCTGAGATTGACCCACTTCTACAAAGCCAAGCCCATATACAAGGTGAGTATGAATACTATAGATGTGAATAAAAGAATTGTCAGGTTTTTACCAGGTGCATTTGCTTAGAATATTACCTTTAACCTTTTTCAAACATGCTTAAACCTTCTTTTTTATTCTAGTATACCAACACTAATGTTGCTCTACTATTACCGTATTCATTGTTTTATTTCATTCACTTAATTAACTTTTTTAAAATACTTAATTCTTTCTCTTTTTGTTACTGTTCTTATTTCAAATCCTTCAACTCCTCTCTCTCACACACACACTCTCTCTCTGTCTGTCTTTGGTTGTCTGTCTCACATGTGGACTCCTCTCATTCATCCCTGTGTTTGCAAACATGGGCAGAGCTGCAGGCCACTCTGGATGACCTGCTGTCTGAGAAGATGCGCTTGAGTGAGCAGGTGGACGAGCTGCAGAAAGAAAAAGCAGATCTCACAGAGCAGGTGCCCACAGGTCCCCCATCTCTCTCTCCCTCCTTCCCTCCCTATTTTTCTGTCTCTCTCTCCCTCTTTCCATTTCTCTCTCTTTCTCCCTCTTGCCATCTCTCTCCGTCTCTCCCTCCCTCTGTCTCTTTCTGTCTCTCTCTCTCAACTTCTCCATTCTTCTCTCTGTCTCTCTCTCTCCCCCTGTCTCTTTCTCTCTCTTCTTCCATCTCTTTCTTTTTTTCTCTCTCTGTCCAGTCATGTGTCCATTTAACCACTGGCATTGCTGCAGGTTAGCCTCCAGGAAACCAAACTTGTGGTGTGGGCCTATTCAACTGGCAACCTGTGGGCCACATGCGGCCCAGGTGCTACCCCAGCCCTTTGACATAATTTCACTATGCGTAAACCCAGCAACGGACATGAGTTTGCTCCACGATGGGCAGGTATTTCCTGCTTCAACCAATTACTACTGTTTGTATGAGACGTACGTCATGCCCTGGAATGAATAATTTAAACTGAAACGTTATTCTTTTCAGCCCTTTCCCCTGTGTGCTGATTGGCCATCTCATATCATGGTCAGCGCAAGCCTAAGCTTGCTCACTCCCTGACTAGTTGCTGAAGGTGAATGAAATTGACCGTAAACATTAGCTCTAGCCTACTAGTGCTAGCCTAGTTAGCCTTTGTGTTTCCGACGATGCTCTGGCCAGAAAAGTGTATTCCTTTCATCAGCCAGAAAAGCAAAATGCCACATTGTTACCCTCTCTACAGCTAATTCTTTAGTAGTTTAATAATGAATTTAATTTAATTGATTAATTTAAGACATTTTGTAAGTAACTTTGCGCTTGAAAATGTGCGCTTGTTGGTTTTGAAATGTGGCTCAAATGAAAATCAAACAAAACAGCCCTGCTGTATTGTGTTGTTGCTGACTGCCTTATGAGTGTGTGATCCCATATGAGAGTATACTGGACCTACTTTATCCACAGAAAGGCTTAAAGTAGAAATCCAGTGGGATTCAATCCATAGCCTTGGTGTTTGAGGTCAGTAGGAAAAAGAATGAGGATACAGTAGACCAAGTAGCACCTCATGGGGCATACCGTGGGGAGGGGCGACTGAAAATGAGTTTTATACTCATTTAAAAGTGTTATATGCCCCATTCATAAGTCATAGTGTTAGCGGCTGGTTAATTATTCATTCTATGGTGTTTCAAATGTTCTCATTCTGTTTCCAACCAACAGCCCTCAGTGACCTTGAACAAAGGCGTATGTATTGATTCACACCAGGCAGACTTATACATGGGTTCCCCTCACTCCATGTGTTATTGCTGTTCTATGAATAGCAGACGGCAGACTGTAAGTTGGAGAAAACGTTGGATGTACTGTTTTCTTGTGCCCCTATCTGAAAGCTGGCCCATGAGATGGAAGAGAAGGAGACCATCTTGCGTCAGATGAACAAGCAGAACAGGACCGTGAATAAAATGAAGCGGGGTTAGTGAGCCATTCAAACCCGAGCTACAGAAATATCACATATCTCAATAGATGGACTACACTTCACATATGAACAGTTCAAATCAATAGTTTCTTCAGAAAGTGTAAAAAAACGGATCAAATAAAACAATCAAATTTAATTGCCGTTGGACTGTCAATGAAGCTTATCAAAATGATTTTACAAATGTATAAATATAATTTTTGTTCATGCACTTAGAGGGTTTAACACACTTCATATGGGTATGTCTATGTATTCATACAAGTACCGGATGTGGTACTCTTAGACGTACATGTATGATAATCCCAGATAAATCCATAAATGTGTAGTTATAGATTAGGTCTGCGTTTATTTACTATTTTTAAATATATATATATATATATATATATCTGTATATGACCATATATAACATTTTATTGATATGAGATATTTGTAATGTCCATGGATATCTGTACATTTGTACAGCGTTTTTTAATGTCCACACAGATGATGACTGACGTGTGTGTTTCGTGTGTTCCCACAGTCTCCCAGATGGTGACTGAAGAGTTTGCAGAAATGTCCCAACAGCTGCAGTTAGAGCAAGGGCTACGACAGCACGCTGAGATCTTTGCTCATCAGGTATTGGACTGCACACTCTTCACAGACTATATAAGCATGTACCTGGGTATTTATATGGAAACAGATACACTGTATTCTCATTCCCCAAGTATAATTCAGTTTACACAATGCTGGAAAGACAGCCAGGGGAGGGTGCCAAGAACATGCTGACTGAAATGAATAGAAAGCCAAACACAGATCTACAAGTCGAGGATGGACCGTCTTGTCACAATGTTAAAGCTTCTTTCTCCCCATGTTACACATACTGTAATTTTCAGAAATGTCCAATTTGGAAACAAAGACAGTTGCTCGGTTTGTAGATCTGTGTTTTAATAGATATCCAGCTACAGTATGTGTAAATGGGGTCTCAATTGGTGGGTTTGTTTGTGCATTATTCCAACATATTTAATGCCATAGAATTTGAAAAGCTGTGCTTATGTTTTCGTCCAATGTGACTGGCTGTGGAGTCAATATTGTGAAGCTAATATTTAGAGAACCAGTGGGTTGTGGCTGTTTTATCTCTTTCTATGACATAGACCCATTAATAAAAACAGACCATGCAAAAAAACATGCCCTAACCACCGATAAAAACCTTTGAAATGTCAGATTGGAAGGTCCATAAGAGGCATTAAAAATGTCAGACTTGATAATGGTTTGTGTAACTGTGCAATAGTGGGTGCATTGTGT
>JAGFZM010000219.1:240596-269050 GCA_017657215.1 Limnothrissa miodon
ACACACACACACACACATAGTACATACACACACACATAGAAGAACCAATCTTTGCTTTGTCCTTCAACGCCTGCTTGATGTCAAACATATAGGTATAAATCACAAAGCCCATTGAACAGCCTCCTCTTTGTATGAAATGCACTTTGTCTGCCCTCTTTGTACCCTAGTTAAGAAGCTTCAACTCAGGCTGGAACCAAACACTGAAGGGCAAGAGGATGAACAGGTCCAGTCAAAGGAGGAGAAGCTGAGCCTTGCCCCATCACCTCCTCCTCCACCACCGCCACCACCACCACTTCCTCCACTTCCGCCAGTTTCGAAAACTGCTAACAAGTACGGTCACAGATCACAGATGATGACGTCTAGCATACTGTCATTTATACAGCTCAGGCACAGTATGCCGTGTAATACAGTGTGGTTTTCATAAACTCTACACAATATAATACAACATAAAAAATGTGTTTTACTAAATATTAAGGTGTTTAGACGAGTAAGTCTATTTGTTCTCAAATTGACCTTTGGCATTTAACCTTTTTTCAGTCCGCTGGAGGAGCTGAGAAACAGAAAGATGAAGGCAGGAAATATAACAGACCCAAACAGTGAGTGTTTCACCCGTAGCCTGCGTGGAACATTGATGTTGTGTGATAAATTATGTAATTGATCTCATATGCAATCGTACTTACAGTTCAAACCTTGAAGTATGTTTATAGCACATAACATAAATCAGGGGTCTCTGAACTTTTTTCCCACTGACTGACAAAGGACTTAAAAACATTAGGGTTTTAGTAAGAGAACCCTTAAGAAGAGTAACAATAATATTCACTGTCCCATAACGTGTTTCAGTGGAACAGGGCTCCATACAGACAACTGAAATAAAACCAGCTAACCAAAAAAACCTTTTATAATGTACAGTATGTAATGCATGAAAAGGATCGCATAGCAAATTTATGAACTGATATTTTTCAAACTATATTTGAGGACTCCCAGGTGTGGTGTCTGATGTCTCCACAGGTGTTAGGCAGGTTCCAAGTAAATGAGAGTAGCTGGCTGTGTGAAGTCATGTCAATCTACTGTAGGGCACCATTGTCAATCGCAATTTGATGACACCAGGGTTGTCACAAATTTTACAGAAATGTTTTTGCACAAAGGATGTGTCAAAATTGGCACACCTGCATTTTATACACTGTAAATTATTTCTGTATATAAAGAATTAAGAAACTGAATATATCTTTATTTATTCTCAAAACTTTATTTGTGTTTGAGGTGTCATAATTCTGATATGCTGTATCGTTTCTATAGTGAGACTTACATAAATTCCCAAAAGATATGTTTTTTATTCCACTGTATTGCTGACTGACCACTAGAACAGGGAACATCTCGATGAGATATTGCTCACTGCAAAAGCTCGAATCCACCTGGGGTGGGACTAACTGATCAGCGAGAATAAAGTTCCCCCATCAGCCAAGGCCACTCAACCACCCTGTGGGAGCTGATTTAGCCGACGCTGCTCATGATGACTGGGAATGAAGATGTGTCCTCTCCTGTGGCGTTGGCTGATACGCCTGCATGGGGTATTTATGGGTGATGAGGCTGACTGCAGGCCTTTGCAGGATGGTCAATTGGTGATGTGGCACAGGCACCTCATGTTTTATTCATTTACTTTTTGGCTGCAATAATGTCTGATGAGAGACATTTGGGGGTCATTAATGATTAATGATGATGGGTCAAAGAAGGATAGGGAAGAATATAAAACACCTGCGTTGAAACTAACCAAAGCAGTGGGACATGTTACTAATCTATTCGTTCACTTTGATTGGTCAACTTTTACTACAAGCAAAATAATTAATTTTCTTCAATATTTCATGCATTGTGTAATGGTGATTACGGACATCTTCATTGGATTCACATGTCCTCATTTAAATTATGACGTTTTTTGGCCTCCTAGCATAAGGCTGATGATTTGATTGGACCCACGTGGTTACATGTCCTCACGTATAATGGCTGTTTCTTGTCCTCTCAGAGGGACGTTCATCCCAAGACATTAAAGCCAGAGCTGTAGATGAAATGATGGAACGGATTAAAAAAGGCATTGTTCTTAGACCTATTCAGAAACCAATACAGGTGACGCACGCGCACACACACACAGACATAGACACACACACACAGACACCCACACACACACACACTCCACACACACAGAGACACAGCACGCAAGTGTATATTATAAGAGAATGTTTAATTATGTTGGACATTTGGTACAAATTATGTTGGACATTTGGACATACAAGTGCAAAAAAAAGTTTGCATGCAGGTCCATATATTATTTGACATAACTAACACACAACCCTGTGGTTTACCCTCAGAGTGGCTTTGATGAAGAGGACAACAAAGTATACCCAATTTTCTTATACCAGAACATGACATCATTAATATTTTTCATTGTGCACAGGCCTATGCAGTGATTAAACTGTGCACAAGTCGATGTAGTGGTTCTCAACCTCTCTCTATTACTTTCCGCTCAGGACCTGAGGACTGAAAAGAGAAAATCTGCTGTTGTTGAGCTCCAGGGGATGCTGGTAAGAGTATTATACAATGGACCAGTAGCACAGCAACTTTGGCTCAGGGGGGCTTCATCAGGGATATTTTACTATAGCAGGTGAAGTAGCTAACCGACAAACTAACAAAAAATTAAAAACACAACATTCCATGAACAGATAATAAAAGCATGAAAAAGATTCTGTACAATGTATTATGATGTGTACTCACCAGCACTGGTCTCATAAAGAGCAGTCACTGATACGGTCCCCAAAGAACCCTTCTAATCCCAAGTGTGTTATGCACATTCAGGATTCCATGAAGAAGCAGGGACCTAGGGGAGGGGCATCCAGGAAACGTATCAGTCGACATGTAGGAGAGGCGGAGTTACTGCTCATCCTTCAGAGGAGGAGGCGGGCCATGGGTGACGAGCAGGAAGCTCGGCCAACCACAAGCGACTCCACCAGCATCACCTCACCCAGTCAAGGTTTGGTGCTTGTGTTGTATTTAAATTGTGTAATAGTCTAGACATATTCTAGGTACACTTAGAAACAAATTGTAGGGCATCAGTAGTCGCAGCACTGACCAATCCCTGCCCATGCTTTAAAGGAGAAGTTCTGTGTGAATCAATCTATAGGCCTGTTGTTTAAGGTCACTGAATGCGGTCCGTAGGGAAATTAACCGGAAAACTGAAGCATAGACCAAATAATGACCCTAAAATTAATGATAAGTGAATGGGGCATTATAAAATTAAGCTGGATAAAAGTTAACACTTTACTAGTCAGCCTATGTTGTTTAAATGTTTTTGGGTTTTTTTTCCTACTGACAGGACTTGGTGACCTGAAACAACAGAGCTATGAATTGACTCACACAAAATGTCTCCTTTAAGTCCAATCTACAGTATCTGTTATGTATTACATACATTATGTTGTCTTTATATTTAGATGTCTATTGTCAGGGTGCTATTGGTTGTGTATTACTGTGTGTGTTTATCTTTGTCTAATTGTGTTCGTGCTTGTGCTTGGATACTAATGTTAATAATAGGCTTGCTATCATAAAGCTGAGGGATATTAATGAAGAAAATGTAATCATTAGTAACCAGCTATATCTTAAGCAATTAAAAAAATATACAGTATATTCAGTTCACCTACTGCCACCATAGATTGCTTAATACCATAATACTTAATTTTTATAATATTTTGGAAAGGATATCTATCAGTGCCATGCTGTCCCTGTGTCTGACCCACTTTGCTCCAAGTTACAACCATTGTCCAATCTACTGTGCCTCTTTCTCAGGGAGTGGTCCAGCCTCCGGTGCCCCAGCTGTGAGCTCTCTCGCCTGGGCTGGAGAGAGTGGCAGTGCCCCTGTGCTGCGAAGGCTGAAACAGAACCGAGAGAACAGGAATTCCAGAATAAGAGCCTCTCAGTGTGTCTTTGGGGCTGTAAACCCAGAGGGCCCATGAGTTTGTTTTGGACACACACAGAGTCTTTGGTTTGCAGCAGTGGTTCCTGTTGTAAGGGAGTTTGTGGGAATTATAGAAGCAGAATATTTGATCTAATTATTTTGGCTTAGAAATGTAAATACTTTTTTGTCAGAGACATGCATAAAACAGGGATAATAAGAGAGAGACAGAGAAAGAAAATGTGTGTGTGTGTGTTGTGTGTGTGGGAAAGAGAGACTATTTTCCCTGCATGCTTAGGCTCTCATTTGCACTTTGTGTGTATTTTGTTCTTAAAGTCTGCTTTTGTAATAAAATGTAAAAACTTGATCTGTGACATCATTACAAATGATTACATGCTAATACAAAATACAGAAAGAGCAAGGAGGGGTTTGTCATTGCACATAATCAAACTAGTGCTTCCTAGGAGTCATAGTAAATAGGACTGCATCGCTGAAATACATAATCTATTAGAAAAAAATGTGTTCTATTCCTTTATGGTCTAATAATGGTGCAATCAAAGAAAGACTGACATTTTCATTTATTTTGTCAATGAGGTTGTTCAGGACATACCAGCCTTTCTTTTGAATGTGAACAGTTAGATTTGTTTTGAAGTCAAGCCTTGCCTTCAATTATTTCTTTCACAAGAATTAGAAATTGGTTGAATTTGAAATACTGTGGCTGAATTCATTTGCACTTTCAGAGTACGAAGAGTGTGAAGAAGATACAGTCCATATGAGATATTTACTGGATGAAAAGGAAAATGCCACACTGCTAATAAAATCCTACAATTATGTAGGCTCACACAACAAAATGTGAGATTATCTTGATGTGATATTTTGATTAAGTATCAGTTCACAAATGCAAAGACCATTCTTGTGGGAAAACAAACTTACAAATACAAGGCAAGGCATGGAAAAACATCAATTTTGCTTCCCCCTCCGTTACTTGCCACTCTGAGTTTTCAAGCTACTGTGCCAATATACTAGCCTATTGAAACGCCCCCAACCCCCATCTCTCTGTTCGAGCACTGAGAGGAGACTAAACACATCTTCGCTATCACAATTTCTTAAAAGCTTTGGAAATGGAAGGAGTACCCTAAACTGCTACGCCTTCCATTTGGCTCCCCCTTTATCTTCCTTCGTGGCTGATTTGACATAATAACTTCACTTTAGAAAGACTGCAATGCCAGGCTTTGTATGGTTTTCTTCTAACAAATATTAAGCTTAATGGACGTAACCTTGAAAAGTCCAGGCTCATGGCCTCTGACTGGCGCAAATAGGATCTCCATGCATATTGTGGATGTTTGGTATTTTGATTGAGGAGAGAGCATAAAGTATACTGAAGTAAGGCCTGTAGATGTGTTAAATCAGCTAGGGGAGTTCTTATATTAAAACTAATCTGGATGTATTTGTGTTCTGGTAGTAGGGGTAACACTGCTTTTCTAAATGATGTCAATGCATGAATGAAGATGTCAGTCTGATATTTTATTTATTGTCGTCCTTTTACTTTGTGCGGTTTTGACATGCATCCATTTTACGTTTTCCACATGAAGCCAAACCCAGTAGTAAATAAATAGGCCTAATTAACCTTTTGTTTAGAAAAAAGCTTTACCCTATATCCAATGGGTGACCAATATATTTTTGGCCAGATACAAATCTAGCACATACAGCCTGTGACCATAACATTTTAAGTAGGCTACTGTAGGCCATATGGTCCACCTGAAATAGACAAATAGCAATGCTACAGACAACCCGAGAAAGTAAATAAAAAAAAGGTTAGCCTGTATGCTGATGCTTTGATTAATTTTGTACAAAGATGTAAATTTGCGGTTTCCTGCAAGCTGTCTCTCAACTCCATGATCAAACACACACAGCTGAGAGCATTGGTTGCTATTCGTTCCACTCCAAGCCAACTCCCAGCTGGGGAGGCGCTGTTTCACGGGAATAGCACCTATTGCCCTCTTTCCTCCTTCTCCTCGATGTCTGGAGGAGCAAGGGGAGGAACTTTGACCAGTCCGTAGCAAAATTGCGATTAGCACGATTAATTTTTTCTGGGTTTTTCATAGTTGACAGTTTATCTCTTATGAAAAGAGATGTGGTTTATTTATTTATTAAGTTGGCTGTCGTTGGTGATACAAATATCATTTGTTACCCTTGCAATTGGTGAGTTTCTGATATCTGGAGTGCTTCGCCGGCTAGCTTGCTGCCTCGCTAGCATGGTGTTCTGGTATTCACTTAGCAACGACAACTTACAGTGATTTTAGGTCTGCTTTTGATTAGATCAAAGCTCTGCTTGCATAGTTTGATTTGTTAAAGTGACTGGAAGAAACCATTATGTGTTAATCACACGAGCCCAGTCAGATTTTGGGTTACATTAGCAACTTGCTAACAGCTAACGTTAGTAGTCTACTGGGTCTAGTAACGTTAGCTTAAAAGCATTGATTAATCGTCGTACTCACTGGGAATTACTGTGTTGATATTCTTAACTTGTGATTTAACTATTTAGCTGCAAACGCATTTGCTTTGCAATTATAGGGAAATTGATGCAATACACTTTGTTGACTACGTTAGCTACCATCCATCTAGGTTGCAGACTGCAGCTGCAACCATTTTGACAGATAACTTGGCTAACTATTGCTAACATAAGCTTACGTGGACATCTCAAATGTGCAAGCTAGGCGACTAACCCTAACTAGGCTACCTCTGTATGGTCTGTAGCTTACAGCCCTAACCGGTTTGCATGGCATGATTTATTAGCGCGGAATAATGCGAGTGCTGATTTTTTTCAGAGTGGGGCAATGTTGTAAACTGCTCAACTGCAGGCTACCTGACTAAAAAGAACGTGCACTACTTTCCACGTTGGCAGTGTTGTCACCTGTCACTTTCAGGTCAAATCAGGACGAGGACGAGGACCAAGCCCTGTGGTTGCAACGTTTCGAAACGATTTGTTGATTGATTTCTACTGTTGAGGTGTAAAACGTTGAGGTTTTGTCAACTTTCACCTGACTTGCTGCTTGAGCACATTACTTCGAGCCTTTCAGTAAGCCGATAGCACCGTTTTCGACGATTTACTAATTGCACAATTTCGGCAAAACTTTTCACATGCCTTCTGAGGTAGTGTTCTTTGTCTGTGTCAGAAAAGTCGATCCATTAACATTGACGTGAATCCCACATTTAAAACCCACGGTATTAAAACAGTAACGTTAAGTTGATAAAAACGATGTAGCCTACAACTGAATTAATAGTCAGGTGATCTGCTGTTTCTGCGGGAGCATGAAAGCGTTCAACTCACCTATGGCTCTGCTGAATTTCACGTTTTACAAACACATGTATCTCGAACTCCACCCATACTTAATGACAATCAAACGTTTGTCTTAACAATATTAATATACGACTAATTTGTTTAAAGTTTCCTGGACATAGATTGCCCTGCGTCCGATTGCAGATCACGTGTATTGAATGATCAAAGACGCGTTTGGGGCCTTTTATATCTTATGTTAAGTATTGGCATGTCACCTCTTGTTTAGTCGAAAAGGGTTTCAAAATGAATGTGTGGTCGGAGTTCAAGTGCAGGGTGCCCATTACCTCCTCCTTCCTCGCAGCAGATTGCTCGTGGAGAGCCTTCGCGTGACGAGTACGGGGCACTCTGGCGTGCGAGAGCACTGTCATCCCCCTTAGTGATGTGAATGTTTTGACTTATGTAAGAGCGGCGGCCCGGAGTCAACCCTGCGGGGAGACTGAAGGACTGCTTCCCCCGTGTGCACTGGGGCTTGTGTGTGTGTGTAGAGGATTGAGAGAATGGTGACCAGGAATGAATACATGCGTGGCTAGAAATAGAGGGACGCGCTCGCTGTTTGCGCCCAGCTGCTTCATGAAACCTTTTCTTCAGTGGTAGCTTAGCTCATTCCTATTTGCTATAAATGTGCGTTGTTTGATGATTGTTGATGTTTGTGAATATTACTTCGTGTACTACACATTTGCAATATCCTGACATTTGTCTCATTTTTTGCCCCGCCTCCCCCAGCTGCCGGTCTCTATTACTTGGCAGAACTGATAGAGGAATACACAGTCGCCACCAGTCGGATTATAAAATACATGATCCTGGTGGGTATTACAAGCAGAACACCAAAATATCTGTTGGTTTGGTCTCACATAAAGCTATGAATTAACCTACATGACTGGTTTCATTTGTCAGTAATGTTCATCAATTTTATGTCTGTTTGTTTTCTGTATGTATTTGGCTTTAATATAATACTGTATAATATATAGAAAGGTCCCCTATGTTGGTCTCCTATGTACCTTTTCTGTGTGCTTTGCCCAGTTCTCCACAGGTGTGCTGGTGGGACTCTATGTGTTTGAGGGGTTCCCTATGTTCATGACTGGGATTGGACTCTTTACCAACCTTGTATATTTTGGCCTGCTGCAGACCTTCCCCTACATCTTGCTGAGCTCGCCGAACTTCATCCTCTCCTGTGGTAAGTGAGCTACCCTTATGTCTACACACACACACACGCACACGCACACGCACACACAACCACACAACCACATAGAACTAGGTGACAGAATAAAGTGTCTGTCATTAACTGTAAATAGGACTGTAAATGGGTAGCAGTCTGGTAGGTACTACGGTTTCTCATTTGAGAAATGTTTTTAAATTGTAGCCGCTAAATGGATGTTTTAGTGTTTAAATATCAGAAAGAATGACGCATAGACTCCCACATAGAACTCACAAGGAACCTGTAACTGTATAAGCCAAACAAAACACAACAGACACAATATTTAAATCAAATGACCCTGCTCAACTTGGGATTACACAATTGACACTATATTTAAGATGCTTGTTTTTTTATGTTATACTTTTATTTATTTATTTGTGGCAGAGTATGTAAGATGTATGTAAAGAAGTTTCAGTTTGCATTGGCCTTCTGTCTGTGTCTCTTTCAGTGCTGGTAGTTCTAAATCATTATTTGGCCTTCCAGTACTTTGCAGAGGAATACTACCCCTTCTCAGAGGTGAGCATTGCTTTGGGCAACCCTGGAAGTGGACACTTAGAGATTTAACTTTGCTATTGGCCTGTGCGTGTCTGCCATGGACAGCTAGGATTGATTGGCTGTATTGCTTATTGATTAGCCAAGTGCTTGTCTTTGTATTGATCAATGCCCTTAAATGGCCGACGATTATCAATGGTGTAGTAACAGTGTGTTGATTAGTGATTGTAGTGAGATTTCCCTCATTGATTATTAGGACTGATTAGGTCACACGACCTATGTAATAAAATGAGTTGGAGGTTCTGTCTAAAACGTAAGAGGTTTCTCTTGATAATTAATGATATTGTTGATTGTTGATAATTGTTGACAATGACAGGCTAAGCAGTTGCTTTGAATAACCTTTGCCAGTGATTGATTATTTTCTTGTTCTATGTTTATTATGGTTAATTGATGCCAATATCACCCCTGTGTAGGTGCTGGCATACTTTACCATCTGCCTGTGGGTAATTCCCTTCTCCTTCTTCGTCTCCTTATCAGCGGGGGAGAATGTGCTTCCCTCCACCATGCAGCAAGGAGGTGAGGATCTGATGGGTGTTTGGGGTGAGGGGATGGGTGAAGGTTCGGAGGGGTATGAGGAGACGGGGAAGTTGTATAATGCAAGCTATGCAGCTCAGTCTGGCTGCTGTCCCGTTATCTTTCCTGAAGCTGAATTGACAGACATTGATAAAATGCCTGTGTTTGTGTTGGACAGACCGACCAATCAGAACTAAAAAATTATTGTACAATACGTAAAACAGGAATTGTTCAAAGACAAGACCGTCTATCTTAATTTGACAGAAAGCATGCTACTGCCTACCTCTCTGCCTGACATGTCCCACCCGATCACACCCTTGTGCCTGTAGGCTGCCATAAGGTGCAGGGCGATAGCTTCATCCTACTGTTTTAGAGACATTATGTGTTTTTCTGTTAAAAGGTAATTTTAACATCTCCTTTACAGAAAGTAAAGGCTTTCTGTTGTTGTTAAGCACAAACTTTATTCTTCTGCTTAAACACATTACTTTGAGCCCATATGGACAAAGGGTAGGGCTGAAAGTAATGTGGACATACAGTAGGGTTTGGTCCTGATGCTGGGGTTTCCATGGTAATACATTCACTTTCTGCCCTTGTTTTTCCCTCCTTTATTCTGTTAACGTCTCTCTCTGCTCCTTCTTTTTCTCCCGTCTATTCTCTCTCTCTCTCTAATTCTGACAAGAGAAGTTGTGATGTGAAAGCATTTATTTAGTAGTGTAAATAGCCTGGTGTCTAATCTCTCTCCGTTTTTCCCCAGATGATGTGGTGTCCAACTATTTCACCAAGGGCAAGAGAGGCAAACGCTCTGGCATCCTCCTCATCTTCTCCTTCATCAAAGAGGCCGTGTTACCCAGCCGACAGAAGATGTACTGAGACTCTCTAGGGGTCTGAGGGCCACTAGTGTGTGTGTGTGTGTGTGTGAGGGAGAGAGAGTGTGATGGTCAGACAGGCGTGTGTATATGGTATGTGTGTTTTTCAGGTGGGTGGTGGAGGTGGCAAGAGGAGAGGGCTAGTGGAGCCACACATGAGGCTGAAGCATCCCCGTCTGCCAGAGGGGTTATACAGGACAGTATGATGGACAGTACCAGACGTGAGAGGGGGTGTAGGGGTGGGGTTGTTGCTTAACATACAGAGGGGTCACAGGGGTGAAGATGAGAAGATTCCTTGAGGGAACGTGCATCCTGACAGACTCTTAAGCTCGGTGCTGCCAATCGACCTTTTTCTCTGGAAGGTCACGTGAAGGCTGCTGCCAAATGCCTATCAAGATGATGCCACCCCCCGCCCACCCCGCTCTATCCAGGGTGGCATCTACGGTGGGGAGCTGCGTCCTCCAGCCTACAACACGACTCCATGCGTCACTTTTATATGCTCATTTGTTCAGGTGTATGTGATTAATCAGAGGTGTGCGTGTGTGCGAGACAGAGAAAGTGTAAACCATGAGAAGTTGTTCAGTAGGAAATGAGTGTATGATTTTGAGCGTGCATTTTGATTTTGTGTACGACTGTGATTTATTGAGGGAGCGAATGTTCAAGGCGTTTTTTGACACTTGAGTTTTGTTTTCTTTTGATTGTATGTGTGTGTGTTTGTGTGTGTGAGACCATTTGTGTAAGATTGTATCAATAATTTTCCTGTGTACAGCTTCTGTGTTGGCCACCAAGGTCATGTAGCCAAGGCCATTTTGGTTGCGCTTATTTTTAAAACTGACATATAAAAAAAAAATAACAATACCATGGGAACCATAGCTTTTTTTCATTAATGTCTAGAAGCTGGGGAGGGGGTTATCCAGTGCTCCCTGTCCGTTGTTGTTCATGTCAGTACGGAGTAGGGCCATTGTGGCCCCTCATGCACAAGACTGTCTTAATAAGGGGGAATGTGATTGCTTGGTAATAAAGCGGTAATTGTACCACACAGACTTGAGCTGCTCATTGGTCCTCAAAGGGGAAAATCTATGTGAATGAATCCATAGCCATGTGAATTCTGTGAATTGAATCACCAGCTAACAATAACCTAATGGGGCGCAACATTTCCTACTTCAGCTGCCAATTCATTATTCAATTTTTGTTGAATGAAATCTTGTTGTTTTCCCTTCTTCCTACAGCACTCAGTGATCTCAATCAACATGGCTATGGTAGGATTCAAACTGGACATGTCCTTTAATTAGCTTCTTGACTGAATAGCGTTGATTGAGAAACGCTACCTTAACCGTTCTGATCTTAAGTGGCCTTTTGACCTGCTTGATTTCAGTATGCCGCTGTTGTGGCTCTCTCAATGCGACTCGACGGCATTCGGCTCAGCAGTCCTTGCTCCCTGATTGGCTGGGTGGCAGCTCGGAGGTAGCACATTTGGCCTGCCGGTGTGTGTGAGGTTGGGCAGGGGTCAAGTGCCTCAGGGGAGTGTAGAGAGTAGAGGCTGACACATACACACGCACGCACACACACACATACCGACATGATGCTTTCACCTGAAGTGCCACTTAGTGGGGCGTGAGGGAAGGAAGAAGGGGAATCCCAGAGGGAGAGACAGTAGCAGAGCAGGCTGCAATGTGACCACTGACCCAGGCTACAGTGGTCACGCTCTTCAGACCAAACAGGGCATACAGACACACACACACACAACAAGAACACTGTATATCAGGATATGCCCTACAGAAACTCTACTTTTCACAGAAAGACATCTTAAAAGAACCAGGTTTTCTACACACACACGCACACAACACATATCCCTAACAAGAACACTACATCAACACATAGTCTACAATAGCACATTGGGGTAATGATGGTGCAGGTGGTAGAGGTGCCACCAGCCTCTGCCACCTGTGTGTGAATGAGTGAATGTTAGGCAAACATTGTAAAGCCCTTTGAGTGCTCATAGGAGTAAAGAAATGCTATATAAGTGCAGTCCATTTTCCATTACTTTTCACAAAGACATTGTAGTAGAACAAGGTAACATACAAACACACACTTAACCTAACAAGATTGGTCAACACATTACTCAACAAGAGCCAGGATATAATACCAAAATGTAGCATAGTCTGGCCCTGACCAATAGACCAGGCTCAATAGAAACGGGCGGGAACAGTGGTTGCCTTTCAAACAGCCTCTGCACAGTGATTGGCTACCACTGCGGTGCGTCTAGAAAAATCTATATGGACAGAGCGATGTGAAAAAAGCTAATGGAGGCCTAATGGCTTGTGGAAATAGCACGAGGAAATGTCTAGGTTTTTATGACTGCAAGAACCAATTCTGACCCTCTTAACAAGAACCCATTACTTCTCACCCAAAGACACATCTCATAGGAACCAGGTTGCATACACATGTCGACACATCCACACAAATCTCACAGAAAAACTGTAGGCCTACATACAAAAGATTATGAACACACACACACAGTTTCATGCCTACACACAAAATAAACACAATTCTATACACATGTAGTCTCAAAGAGACACTCACCTTGCCAGTATCACAAATGCTTTAGACAGGTAGATAAACTGTAGAAAACGGCATAAACGCGCCATCACTCACACTTAACACATATAAGATTATGAAGAAGCCCAGTGTTCAGCTTCTCTTCGGCCTGTCACTTTCTCTTCTTTTCTAAATCACCCTATTTTCACTTCTCGCTTTCTTTCCACCACTCCCTCTCTCTTTCTCACCCTCTATGTCTCTGTCTCACACCCTTGGTGGCTCTGTTTATCAGGCATGTCAGCAGGCAGCTGAAAGGTCACCTAAAGGTGTTTGCCATTCCCTCTTGGCTCCTCATCAGTGCAATATATTAGCGTACGCAAAATGATGTTGAAGTGTTTTCAATTGTAGGTGTTTTGAAGGTGTTAAATTTTCTTTGTTGCACTGCACCAATATTGTTTTTTTTATTAACTACAAACTCAAGTTGCCACACAGGCAACATTGAATAATAAGTGTATTATATTACAATGACACTTATGCATTTCAGGCAGGTATACAGCATTAGGTATACTGTACAAACTAGCAGAGGAAAAATCTCTTTGTGTACAAAGGCATCTGAGCCACAGCTTTTACTGTTTAACAGGTGTCTATGCTGGGGCCTCTTAACCATATCAATGCAGTGTGGCTTCAGTCCTTAGTTTTTTAAGGCCAGCTTATATCAGTCAAACTGATCATCCTGTCTATAGCCTTACTGTACATTTAAAAAGCCTCTCATTAATAGCATGCTGTGTTCCTGTAGTCACATTTATTTGAAGCTTCCACAGACAAATGTCACAAAATAGCCTACACATAATACTCCTGAGTATTTAGAAACCATTGGACACATACTGTAGGGTGTATGTTGTCTTTACGTGTAATTATTTTCTAATAAAACCCCATGCATTCCACACAGTTATGACAGAAGGACCTCTGAGGTGTTTGCAGAATTGCATGCTAATTTTAGTTGACATTGATTTGGACATTAACACATGCATAACTGTTTTCAGCATCATGTCAAAATGGTTTTCTTTGTTTTTCTTTGATGCTGATTTTTATTGTTTCTAATAACAAATCATTTGACATGACATGTCACCTTTACAGGTGAAGCTGTATATATTTGTCAGTGGATATCTTAATGCTAGATTTGAGGGACGACAATCTGAAAAGTAGCCTATAGAAAATTTGGGGAGTAGTCCTTTCCCTACTAGTAGTGTCCTGGTTCTAGTTCCTCCACAAGGTGCATTGCGATCTCGGTCCAGGGGGAAGCGTTGGCTTCTGGAGAGGGACACCGGCGACGAGGCAGGTCCAACACCGAGTGGTTCTGGAAGTCCAGCGGAGATGTCAGGCGTGAGGGGTAGTCTGCCGGGAAGAGTTCCCTCTTCAGTACGCCCAAGGGCAGTTCAGGGGCAAGCTGGGGTTTGTCTTCCCAACATGCCTTGTAAAAGGTGCGGCCGCCGGGCACTTGATTCAGCGTCACACTTTTCCGCAAGTCTGGCGCTGCTGGCGACACCCTCCCGGAACCAGGGCGGGTACTGGTGCGCACCCCTTGAGGTCGCTTCACGGAGGCTCGCTGAGGTTTGTTGACATTTGGGGAGAAGTTCCAGGCCTCCCGAGGGGCCTTGGGTGCCGGCCGGTGGCTCTCCTGATGTCCGGCAGCTGGAGGAGGGTCCTTGGAGGAGGAGGAGGAGGAAGAGGAGGAGGTGCACTGGGTGTGGTTAATGAGCCAGCACCCTCTCTCCTGTCCCCGCTGCAGGTGGACACCCTTCTGTTTGGCCCACACGGACACCTTCTCCTCGGACACGGCCTCACGGTCAAACTGGCCAAACACAGACAGCCATTTAGGTGAGGAAGCTTTGCTAACCAAATGCAATGAGTTGCAAACAGTGTGTTAGAATGCAGAACAGAACAAGGGGTATGTTTGAGCTAGGGTGGCCCTATGAGGACAATCCTCATATGGTCCACGGTAAAAATGAGTTTGACCCCTATGGCTTATATGACCTCAGTTTAGTTATGCTATAGGCTATAGTTATTGCAATGTACTGCATAAATTACGACAGTGGTGGCGTAGCGGTTAAGGAACCTGGCTAACCTGGGTCAGATTCCAAGCTGCCACTGCTGTGCCCTTAAGCAATGCACTTAACCCCAAGGTGCTCTATGGGGGAGACTGGCCCTGAAGTAATTAATAGCTGACTAATGGAAGTGCCTATGGATAAAAGCATCTGCTAAATGCATTAATGCTGTATATAAATCTGCTATTCTAGCAGCAGTATGTCCAAACCTTCTCTTTGCACTCGTGACGATGGTGCCAGAACTGCAGACTCTCTTTGAGCTGATGCAGCTTCTTCCTTTGGATCATCTCCAACTGGGTGTCCTTCTGCCACATAGCATCTTTCAGGAAGCTGATACACACACACACACACACACACACACACACACACACACACACATGCTGTTCCATCTATGATGAATGACGTATTTCTTTGTAGTACTGTTCGATGTTAGTTCTCTGTTAGTTTTGTACCACCAATTGTACAATTCTGAACATTCTTTGACATCTCATGTTAAAAAAGGTCAAAACTATTCTAACTACCAGCAGTAGACAGACCCACGCACCGTGCGACTTGACGGTGGCACCACATTTTGGCCATTTCCAGAGGTGTGTGCCCATCGGAGTCCTTCAGGTGGGGGTCAGCCCCTGCGTTCAGCAGGGCCTGCACACACTCCAGAAGCCCTTGAGATGCAGCCTGGTGCAGGGGGGTCAAGCCGTCCACTGTAGTACTGACAAGAACATGAGAAGAGGGTTATCATGCGTGCTCGAAAGGCCAGGGTATGAAAGGTATATTTTAGATTTACCGTTTACAGAGAAGGGTGGAAGAGTGTGAATGGAACATGAGAACTTTGAATCAAGTACAGAACTGGGTAGAACTGTACTAGTAAAACTTTCTAAACAGAAAAAGCTGCTGACACATTGACTTGTGCTCCATGCATCAATAGGCAAGATATGGAGGCCAGAGTCCGTGGCGAGCTTTTGGGGGACAACACCAGGTGAAGCGGGGTTCGGCCCTGAGGGCAGCGAACATCAACTCCCACAATGCCCTTCTCCAGCAAAGCCTCCAGGATTTCAATACGACCATAAAGAGCCGCCATGTGCAGCACAGTAAGACCCTATCACACACACACACACACACACACACACACACACACATAAAATTAGGACACAAACACACTTTTCTTTACCTGGCTGTATGATAGGCTATTTCACTTATGATCAATGTTTTTGTGACCAGAATATTGCAGTAATACATTAGGCTAAAAAATATAAACATAATTTGATTTTGATACAGCTGTGCAAAGCATGATTTTTTTTCATAAGGATGAGTCCTACTAGGTCTTGAATGTGTATAAAACTGTGGAAAAAAAACGAAGACTAAAACCTGTGTATAGGGGCCTATTTTGCAATCCTACTGAAATATCAGAAACTGTATTTGCGTGAGAGAGAAAAGTCACGTTACTGCTGCTACGCACCTGTTTGTTTCGATGAGGCAGTGAGCTTGACCGTCTCAGTATGTAATTGAGCCACACAACGTCGCCACATGCAGCAGCGATCAGCGCATCCATTGGTAACTTACCGACGTTCTCTTACCAACTTACCTACGGAGTTCAATCGCTATTGGCAAACCGAGCCCTCACTCGAGATGGCAACTAATACAACTTAGCCGTGCATTCTTGTAGATTCTGTTTCATTTTTTTTAGAACATCAACACTGGTACCGAATTGAGCTAAATTGCCGTAGGTTCTGTTGCCATTGCATTGTGTTATAGGCCTACTTTAATGTGGGCAAGAGATCCATCGGACTAATTTATCTGTCTGGCTTGTTGACATGTTAGTGTTGAGTGTTACCATGGCACTTCCTAGTGCTTCCTCATTCCAAAAGAACGCCCACTATAACCAGAGAGGGTTCAAGCGGTCAGTATCCAAGATCTTTACTATAACCGTGTCCCTATATGCTTTTAAGCCTACAGGCCACGGTATATAAGCATAAGAAATTACCAGAGATGTATTGGGTCCCTCTGGCATAGTGACCGAGCAGTTCATTTAAATAAACAAAGTCAAACAAATAAAAAGTTACCTCAATCACGTCAATGACAGCTAGGCCTATGGGACATCATCCACTGAAAACCCTATGGAGGAGGCGAACCAATAGAGCGATATAACTATGTGTTGCTTTAACCGTTTCAGCTTCGTGCGTAAACTTGAACTTCAGAGCTTGAAGCCATTGACAGTCCCGGACTGGTAGCCTACATTAATTTAGTTTCAGTCATAGTTTACTTTTCTGAGCATTGTTGTTTTGAAGGTTAGGCCCACAATGTGTGTGCTCGCCTTTTCATGTTACATGCTAAAAGGTGCATTCAGTGACATAATTTGCTAGTCTGTATTCTCTGTAGTCTATCACGCTGGGAACTCAAAAAGTTACGCGTGGTGTCTCAAGTCAAAGTTAATTGCACCGTGGACTTGAGAGGAAAAGGTGGCTACATTTGGATAGTGCTGGTTCTCATTGTCGTACTACTCCGGATGGAGCGATGAAGATGCGTCAGGCGCAAGGTGCTCCCTGTGACGCACGCTCAATACGGATCGACCAGGCGGTCAGCGGTGCGCTTGTGTATGGTGCGTGACTCTCTCTCTCTCTCTCTCTCTCTCTCTCTCTCTCTCTCTCTCTCTCTCTCTCTCTCTCTCTTTGATCACCACCGCTTGGCTGCGTAATCAATGAGTTAATCTGATTGGACGTTTAAAATGGACCTGATCTAACAAATCAAACTCTTGTTCAACAGTTTGGTCTGGCCACTTTTACAGATACACTTCCGGGTGTAATTTTATTAGAATCAGTTCAATAGATTTTAAACTTTCTTTTCAAGTCTCTGAAAACATTAATACAACAACAACAACATTCAGAAATCTAGCTGTAGGTTTTCCTGTGTTATGTCACCAAACGAACCATAGGACCTGAGTAACTGTTCTCTCACGTTTGGCAGGACCAATCACATTATTCTATTGTTGTAGCCGCCCTAATGTACAGCAGCGGTAGCAGTGTTTCTTTACACATTCTTACACATCCTTACACATTCTTACTGTATACCTGGCCGCTCTATTTTTGATAATATAGCGCTAGTAAGGAATTTGCTGACCGTGTCCAGAACTTTGGGACAAGGGTGTCCAACGTCAGGTATGTTGTACTCTCTTGCAATCGAACCCTTGTTACGCCAATCTGACTGGATTTTCTGTTCCATTTTGCAAAGAACCTTTTATTTTGTCTGCTTATGCCGATGATGTAATTACTTTTGTTTGTTGTGAAGACGATGTGAATATTTTGACAGAAATTGTAAATGATTTTCATCTTCTGTCCTCTGCAAAGGTCAATTGGGAGAAGAGTGACGCCCTTTGGGTGGGGGACTGGGAGGAAAGGTTACATGGTTTGCTGGGTGGGCTACTTTGGAAAAGTATCTAGCAGTCTTTTTGGGAGATGACTCTTTTGTAGCTAAGAACTGGGAAGGGGTCTTAGACAAGGTTAAAAGTCGCTTTGGATAATAGAAACGGTTATTGCTCCAACTATATAGTGGGCGAATTTGGATCATTAACAATCTGGTGGCTTCTGCATTGTGGCACAAGTTTGCTTGTGTTGAACCTCCTTTTCAGCTGCTCGACAGCATTCAGAAGACAATGGTGAACTTTTTCTGGGACAAGCTGCACTGGGTGCCTCAAACACTAATTCTATGTCAGATTCGACACACATGACTTCAGTAACAGTCATTCTGAACACAAGGAAAGTATTCTGGTATCCCCTCCTTTCACCCCTATATTCAATGAGCAGAGCGTTGTTAGATGCTTCAAATACTGCAATCCAAAGAAAAGCCCAGGCCCAGACAACATCAGTGGGCGCACACTGAAAGTGTGTGCTGAACAGGTAGGCCCTATTTTTTATTATTTATTTAATCTATCACTCTCCCTGCAGAGGGTACCATCCCTATGGAAGCAATCTGTAGTGGTGTCTGTTGCTAAGGTGAGCCGGCCCCAAACCTTGAATGACTTTAGGCCGGTTGCCCTAACATCTCTTATGGCAAAATCTTGAGAAGCTGATTAAACAAGAGATCCTTATCAAACATCTGTAGATAAGCGGGAACCATGCAAGGCTGCTCTTCGTAGATTTGTCTTCAGCATTTAACACCATCCAACCACTCCTACTGATTGTGAAACTGCTAAATAATTTTAGCCTTTGCCCAAACCTGACTGGTTGGCTACTGGATTTTCTCACACAGAGATCCCAGAGGGTGAGGGTAAATAAAGTGCTGTCCGGAAGCCTCATGTTATCCACAGGCTCACCTCAGGGGTGTGTCCTGTTCCCCTTGTTGTACATATTGTACACCAATGACTGCTGCAGCCAGTATGACACATGCATGTCTTGAAGTTTGCAGATGATTCTGTTATTGTCAGCCTTCTGGATTCCTATGAGTATGAGCATGGCCCTGTTCTTCATGAATTTGTGTCCTGGTGTGATGATGCTTTCTTGCATCTGAACATCAGTAAAACTAAGGACATGTCCATAGATTTTAGACTATCGACCCCAGTTTTCAGGCCCAGTGTTATAAAGGGCCAAAATGTTGAAATTGTATCATCTTACAAGTACTTAGGCACCCTGATAGACAACCGTCTCAAATTTGACTTGAACACAACCTCTCTGTGCAAGAGAGGGCAACAGAGACTCTCTGCACTTAGGAAACTAGCCAAGTTTCAAGTGGACAAAACTCTGATGAGACTGTTTTATGAAGCTTTTATTGAATCAGTACTCACATTCTCCATTATCTGCTGGTATGGAAATGTCATCATTAGAGAGAAAAATGCACTTTCAAAAATTGTGAATGTGGCCAGTAAGATTGTGGGGGTCAAGTTTGATAATCTCACAGAATATTTTAATAAACAAGTGTTACAAAGCTATCCAAATCTACCAAGATCTGGCTCATCCTATGTACCCTGAATATGTGTTCCTGCCATCTGGTTTGCATCTTAAAAGTCCCATAGCTTTGAAACAAAGGTACAAAACTTCTTTTATTCCTTTTTCCATTCAATTACTGAACGCACATATTAGAAACAGATATCTTTGTCTAATGCCCCCCCCCCCTTATCTATTTACTGAACTTTTAATTTATTTAATCTGCTTTTTATTAATTTATTAATCATGCTCTTAACATGTTGTGCCTTTGTGGTGTGGTATGTGTTGTGTTGTGTCCTGTCCATAGTTGTGACCCTGTCTGCAATCAAATTGCCCCCTGTGGGACAAAGTAATAAACTGAACTGAACTGAACTGCCTCAAACAGTTCTGTACATGCCCAAAGATGACGGAGGACAGGGTCTAATGAACCTTGTCAGCAGAAGAGACACTTACCAATTACAATTCATCCAGCGGCTGCTGACAGCGCCGGGCACACTGGCCTGGATGCCATTGGCGCACTGTTTCCTACATGGAGTTAACCGCTTAGGTCTGGACAGAGTTCTTTTTATGATGGACACCAAGAGGCTTGCTTTGGACACTTTACCACCTTTTTACAAAAGTCTTTTCAGGGTTTGGGGACTGTTTGATCGCACCTGGTTTTGAGGGTTGTCTGTACACTGGCTACTAGAGGAGCCAATTGTGTTCGGGTCACGTTTTGATGTCTCTCGCGATGATTGTCCTGGGCTCACAGGTCTGCTCTGTGACAGAGGAGCCTACCTACTCTGCCACATTGTTGACAGGGCTGGGGGCAACCTTAAAAATGGTCATGCTGTAGCCTCCTTCCTAGGAGTCAAGTCAATGAGGTACATTGAAAGGTTTCTTGGAAAACTTAAAGGGGTTTTAAAATACAGTGAGAAAAGTCTGTTGGAAGACCATGACAAGGACAATGTACTCAGTACTTGTAATGAGTTTTTCCCCAACTTATTACTGTCTCCTGTTCTGCAAGAATGTGGTCATGTTAGCCGTTTGCTAGTTTTTGGGGAGAGAGACTGTGTAGACCTGGCCTCAGTTACTGGGAAAGTGCTCTACAAAAACTTGGTAAAGGTCTTAAACAAAAACATTATAAGAGGCAGACCTGACACGGTATGGAGAGAGAGGCTAGGCATTGGTGATGAAACGAAACCAGTATGGAGGGGTAATCACAAGCCTCAAAGTAGCAAAAGAACTTGTGACCTTCAATGGAGGATTTTGCACGGCGCTATTGCTGTTAATGCGTTGGTCTCTGTGATTAATCCTGCAGCAAATGACGTTTGTCCCTTCTGTTTTGGAAGAGAGTCGGTTTTCCACTGCTTTATGGATTGTAACAGGTTAAATCACTTATTCTGTGTCTTGAGTCTTTTGCTTTTCTCTTTTAGAATTATCTTCACAAACGTTGGATTTATTACGGGTTTTCCTTACAATCAAAGACAGAGGTCAAAGTGCCAACTTATCAACTTCATTATTGGTCAGGCCAAACTTTCCATTTACATCAGTAGAAAAAACAGGGTTCAACAGAAAGGTGGAGATGATGTTGTAGTGTGTTTAAGAACTTTGTGAAATCAAGAATCACCATTGACTTTCATTTTTCTAAACTGATGAGTGCAATTGATGTTTTCAAAGATAAGTGGTGCTGTGATGGTTCTGTGTTAGATGATGAGATTACCTTTGCTCCTTTTTTGAGTACCTGATTTTATTTATTTACTTTTTCTTTTTGTATGTACATATTTACTTTTGACATGTTAAACTGAACTGGTGTTCAATAAATTTTGTTCAAAATTCAATTCTCTCTCTCTCGCTGTGTGTGTGAGAGAGAGACTTGGTTATAAGGTCAGTCTAAATGCATGTTAATTTCCATTGCTGCCAGCTCAGCTCAGCCCTATACCCCATAACCCCCCCCCCCATCCCCACCCCCCCTTTAACCCCCCCCCCCCCCCCCCCCCCCCATGACGCCCCCAGTGCCCTTGTCCCACATGCTGGGTGAGCAGGTCGCAAGTAGCCGTTGGTGTTGTGATGCACTGCCTCTCTCTGACCTATTCTCAGCCCCAAACCCTGTGCCCCAGTGTCCAGATCCTAGCTCCTCCCTCTAGCTTTGCCCCCTAATGGTCAAGACTGGCCACAACAGCTTCCCAGTCCATAGACCACTACCACAGAATGCAATGGGAGGCCTAGCGCTTTAAAAGCCAATTATTATCTTGTCTGTCTCAGGAAAAGATGACATTTACCATTGTAATTTTCATTTTTATGTGTGAAATAAAGAAGCGTTGACTTTACTTCATTATGTGAAGAATATTATTCAATATGCTGATAGCTAAAGACACAGCAATTTGTTCCAGCATTTCCTATACCTTGGTTGTATCATTACAATAATATCACACATTTTATTTAAGACACTTTAATGCATTTTGTTTTGGTATGATAATGTACAGGAACAAAGGAGGAAAGGAGGAACAAATGTAGTCGAGTTTGAAAGACATATCATTAAATAATTTCAATTAGTCGCTTAAAATGATTGGCTGGTGATTTTATTTGCCTTTCTGTTTGTTATATTTTTATTTTTGTGTTAGAACATTTTATTAATTGTTTGCAATCAGGGTGCGAAGGTCATTATAAGTAATTTAGTAAATAGTGCTCAATGAAAACATCTCCTACCCCGTCTTTAAGTTATTGCTAAATGGAGTATTCTTGTTGTTTTAGCTTCATGAAATGAACGCTTGTGCTGCTCTCTCTGCCACTGATGAGAGCATGGGTGGTGGGGGTGGGGTCACGGGGTGCTTCGGGCACCAATGAAAACGAGCTCATTGCCTCCCTCTTACCCTCACTCCTCGGCTCTGCTCATTGGCTGGCACGGCCGACTAATCTGAATACGGTTTGCTGGGTGGCGCCGCCGGGAGGGAGTGTGCGTGTGTGTGTGTAAGTGTGGTGGTGAGGGGTGGAGTCAGGTGGGGGGGGTGTATAGGGGGTCAGGCTAGGTTGGAGGGGGCAGCCATTGGATCAGCAGCACGCAAGCCAGTGAGCAGACAGAGGAGTTCAAACAGTAAAACAAACATCACAGAAGCCAAACAGCCCGGAGCTTTCTCTCTCTTCTCCCTTTTTCTTTCGCTCTCTCTTTCTCTTCTTTCTGCTTTTTCTTCTCTCTCTCTCTCTCTGATCTTCCTCTGCCACTGTTCTTACCTTCTCAGCCATTGACACACACACAGACTCATCTGCTCCATTATTGTGATGCACTTTACCTCCAGTTCCCCCTCCTGCACCCTCAGAGACAGACCAAAGCATGAGCCTCCGACAGGGGCAGGGCAGGGCAGCCAAAGAAAGGATAGAAATATGGCACGCGTGAAAAGGGGAGAAACTACCATTAATAGCCAAGCCTCTCTCCGTAAAAGCAGGGGCTTCCAGATGAGACATGCTGGAAGGGTGGAGGGGAGAAACAGGAAGGAAGAGGGAGAGAGAGAAGAGTAGGAGGAGGTCATCCGCTTCACTCAGTCCTCAAAACGTCTTCATATTTGATGAGCCTCATGAGACCACACTGCCCCAAGGGCCCCCCAGCCATGTTAGTGTAAGTGCGCTGATTCTCTCTCTCTCTCTCTCCCCGTTTCCATCAGTCTCTCTTTTTCTCTTTTACACAGCCTCTCTTTTCCTTCCTATCTATTTCCTCTCATTTTCTCTCTTCCTCTGTCTGCTTTTCTCTCCCTCTATCTGTTTTTCTCTCCCTCTATCTTTTCCTCTCTCTCTCTCTCTCTCTATCTCTCTCTCTCTCTCTGGATGCGCTCAGGCGGGCAACAGTGGCACTAATGCACTCTGGCACATTCTGCAGCTTGCAGTCACAGAACGACCTGACCATGTGCACTGACCGTACCACGACCTCTTCCCCACCTCCCTCTGCTTTCTGCACTGCACTGTACAACAGAGAGGGAGAGAGAGACTCTTTCCCCACCTTCCTTTGCTTTCTGCACTGCACTGCACGATAGAGAGGGAGAGAGAGAGAGACCCACCTCGCTCGGTTTTCTGTACAGTATGAGAGCAAGGGAGAGAGGAATAGAAAGAAAGATGTAGATCTGCCTTTTGCAATGCACTGTAAGAGGGAGACAAGGAAAAAGAAGGAGAGAGATTTCCTTTCCTCACCTCCCTCTTCTCTGCACAGCACCACTGTACGAGACACAGAGAGAGAGAGAGACACTCTTTCCCCTTCTCCCTCTGCTCAGCACTGTACAACAGTGAGGGAGAGGGAGAAAGAGAGAGAGAGATTCTTTCCCCACCTCCCTCTGCACTGCAATGTAGAGAGCAAGGAATGGATGTAGGGAGGGAAGGAGGGAGGGAGAAAGGGAGGGCTGTGATGAAAGTAGAAAGATTGGATGGATGAAGTTGGTTTTTGGGAAAAAGACCATGCTGGTAATGTTAGAAAATAAAGTAAGAGAGCAGAAAGAGCAATAAGATGAAATTGTGGGGACAGCTAGCTAGCTAGATTGAGAGAGAGAGAGAGAGAGAGAGAGAGAGAATTTGTCTAAAATAGTAGAATAGTAGAAAATAGAAAATGTAAGGGCTCACAAAAGGACAAATATAAGGGATGCAACCACTGCAAATGACATATGATTCTGACACATTGTGTACGGCTACAGTAACAGTCTCTGTGCTCCCCCAATAGATAGTTTCATGTTATTTTGTTATTACTGTGTATATGGGAATTTTTCAAAATATTGATTTCTGATGGGGGTGTATTTGTTGCATCTGGTTGCTCGTCTTCCACTGTTCTCTTATAACACTGTCTTGCAATTCAATTTAATTTACAGCACATTATACACATCATGTCTTGTAGTGCTTCACAATAGCTTTAATTTTTTTATTGTAAAGTTTGTAACCTCTTTTATACAGTATATGTAAATTACTGGGGGGTAATCTTCCTAGCTCTGCCCTGCAGGCAGGATTGGAAGCATCATTATGCACTTCAAGGTTTTTTTTTGTTTTTTTTTGCTGTTTAAAATACATATGGGCTTTGGTCCTACAAGTCATAATCATGTTGTTGGTAATTGATGCCCCAAATTTCACTTACATAGAAAAGGACAGACTTGGTGGTCGAGGCAAAACTTTTCAGCCACAGTCAGGATGTCAGGAGAAATTAATATAGATTAGACTAGACTAATAGGTGAAATGTCACATGATCTCATGACTACATTTACAGTTACAGAATAGTTTTCATTTGCAAAGTTTAAAGCATATGGTTAGTTCTTAAAGCATATGTTTTTGATTCTGCATATGCTAGCCTTATTTAAGTGTGAGATTTGCAGACATTTTCAGGCCATAGCTGTATCTCTTCCTGTCACAAACAATATGAAGGAGTCAAAGAGGGAAGATAGATGAGGAGAGAAGATGAAGAAGTGAAAAGAACGGCAAGAAGGAGGAGGGGCGTAAAGAAGAGGGTGAAAAGAGAGAAGATGAGAGGGGAGAGAATATGAAGGGGTGAAAAGAATGGGGAGGAGGGGCTAAAAGGAATGGGTGAAAAGAGAGAAGATGAGAGAGGAAAGGAGAGGAGAGGAGGATCTGGGGCCTCGGGGAGGCTGATGCATCTTTGATGTGCCCCCCCTGAGCACACGATAAACATTCCATCTGTTTGGGCCTGCTCCTTCATCCATGAGCTCCCCGCGGAGACGCCTTGCTCATGCTCACACTCACGCTCATCCTCTCCTCTCTGCCTTTATTCCGCTCCCTCCTCCTCGTACACCTGCTACTTCTCCACTATTTATCACCTCCTCTCTTCTCCTCTCGTCTCCTCACCTCACCTCTCCTCTTATCCACTCTCCTTCCTTGCTCACTCACCTAATCAGTCATGTGTGGGTGTGCACTTGTTTTCATCCTGTTTTTATGACCTTTGCTCCTATTTACTCTCTTTCATGGTGTCTTGTCTTCATTTCTTCCTTTCTTTTTTTTCTGTTTCACTGCTCTCAGACTCCTCACTGAATACGCTCACATGCATGTCAGTATCTGGATATGAGGCTTATCCCAGTACTACAACTACTACCACTAATACTACTAGTACAATAATAATAATGATCATCATCATCTTCATCATCCTAATATTATTTATTATTATTATTATTATTATTATTATTATTATTATTATACATTCTATTTCTCAAATGAAGAAGCAAAAGCTGGCATACATTGTGTCCTTAAAAAATAAATGTTCGTATGGACTTGAAAAGTGAGATAAGCGATGAGAGGTGATTGAAGGGGCCTGGGGGAAGTATTACAAGATTAATCAGGCCAAGTTGCATTCATTAATATTTAAAAAACAACAGCAGTTTTACCTAATAGCCATCTCTGTTAACCTCCCTAATCCAAATGACAGCCCCAAATACAAGATAATATTAATTATATAAACTAGACTAGGTGGCAAGTCCACAATAAAATTACTGAAACTTAACAGTAATCATCTACTACTGTACTGTACTGCACAGCAATAGCCTTGTAAATTAGCACATAGAAACATACTAAAACATTCATACGACACACGTTCATACAAGTGCTGTCTGTAGGATGGAAATAAAAACATAAATGCATTTCATGAAATTTGCACAGGCAGTTGATGTTAATTTAGAGGGGGACAGGGCAATGAATGATGATAGTGAGTGTTTGTACCCCCACTTTATTGGTGTCTTTTTTTGCCAATAGCACTCTGCGACCTTGAACAACAGGAGTATTGATTCATTTATTTTGGATTTTTCTTTTAAGAACAATTTTGTTGTTGCTGTTGTAGATTGGGATCTAATTTGAATGTTGTTGTTGTTGGGATCTAATTTGAGTACTCTGAGTAGATCTGGAAAAGGCATCTGATGATGTAAACTTTTAAGGTTCATAGGTACTTTCTTAACTGGTTACATTAGGAAAATAGTTTAATTGTAGTGGAATCTGAAACCAAAACGGACCAAACCGTGCTGGTACCGTGGAAAATCCCCATAAGGCGTTTTATTAGCATGACGGTTTATAAAACGTGTTACCAGCACATTAATGCATGTGAGAAAAATAGTGGTCTCAAACTGACTGACTGACTGACTTTATCCACATTCTATCATTAGACAGCTATAATCACCTTCCTCCTCCTTCTTGTCCTCCTCTTTTTCCTCCCCCTTGAGAATTGGACAGTTTTTACAGTATTCTTCTTGCCTGTAAAAAATAGTTTTATTTCCCCTTTAACCAAGGGGAGGAGAGAAAGCTAAAGGGGCTTTTTTTGGAAGAGGGAGGGGTGTTTGGTGTGGTGTGTAACATAGCAGAGTGGTGTGTGTGTGCGTGTGTTTGTGAGGGAGGGTTGATGCCAGGGACAGGTGTGCTGGTTTGTTTTGAGCTGCGGTTTTAGGCGTCTCTTTATGAGGGCACGGCCGCTGTCACAACACGTCAGCGCTGACGGGCCGCAGACGAAGAGGAGACGAGACGGAGGAGGCACGCGTCAGCAGAGTGCGGCCGAGACCCCGGCCCTTACGGCAGCCGGGCCTGTCTGCTGGGATCCATCCAACCCACACACTCACACACACACGTGTACTCACTCACTCTCTCTCTCACACACGCACACACACACTTGCACTTACTGGCACACACACACACATGCAGTCACACACGTACACACCCACGGCCATACACAATCACACGTGCACTCACACACACACACATGTGCACTCACGCACACATTCTCTCACAAACACACATGCACATACACACGTGTACTAACACACACATACACTCACACACACACACATACACACACAAAACACACATTGCTAAACAGAAAGATGGAGATGGCGGGAGAGAGATGGGGGGTTGATGAAGTATTCATTCTTTTTTCATCCTCTTCAAAGATGCAGAGAATGGAGGTCTGGAAAGAGAGATGCAGGAAACAGAGAGATAGAGAGGGAGATGTAGAGAATGGAGAGATAGAAAGAGAGTTGAAGGAACCTGAGAGGTAGAAAAAGAGATGCAGAGAATAGAGAGTGAGATGCAAGAAACAGAGATGGAAAGATAGAGTGAGCGAGAGAAGATAGAGAAGAGAACTAGAAAAAGAGAGAGAGTTGGGAGATAGATAGGGAGATAGAGAGGGACATTTATGAACTAAAAAAACAAAAAAACTAAACTAAAATACTGCCTCTAAAATGTACAGTTGCACATAGAAATGTCTGTTGTTAATAGCTAGAGGTGTTTCCAGCATACTCGTGTAATAAACATTTCTCTAAATGCTGACAAAGATCCAAACTGATTGTCTGTCACCTTAATGGGAGGGAATAGTGTGTGTGTTTATTGGTTGAAGTGTTGCATGTGTGTGTGTGTGTGTGTTTGCATATGCATCACACTAACCATGCCAGTGTCTATTTGATAAATGGAGTTAACATCCCTGACAGAGAACAGACATTAGAGGCAGCCCTGTGGCCAACAGATAACAATCACACTTCTCTCTCTTGATTTCACACACACACACACAC
>JAGFZM010000219.1:269450-293913 GCA_017657215.1 Limnothrissa miodon
TGTGTACAGTATATACACAAACATATGTTATATATAGACATCTGCGCCTGAAATGTATCTCAACATGCTAGCCGTGAGCCCAGTGTGCATTTCTGTCTGCCACTGTACACACACACACACACTCTCTCTCTCACACATACACACACACACACTCTTACAGACAGACGGACACACACACACATACACTCTCTCTCTCCCACACACATATACACACACACATTCTCAGACAGACAGACACACACACATACTATCTCTCTCACACACACACTCACAGACACACATTAAATTATGCATGTGTTGATACGCACACTCACACACACACACAAGCAGACAGACTCATATTATCTCATGTATGCCCACATACAGTGCACACATATTGTGGATTCTAGCCAAGAGCTCACTAGGCATTCACATGGGTCATAACATGCATACATGCATGCACTTACGCACGCAATCGTGCACCACACACACACGCAAACACACACACACACTATCACATCCGAAGTTGCTCTCAGAACCCTGAGCGTCATATAGCCAGGGCAGATGGTAGTCATTGCAGGACACGGAACAGCAATTCTAGAAACATCTAAAACGCTTAACGTGTAAACACAAAACGTAGCATAATGTACCAAAACAGCGATCAATCATCACCATATTTCTCGTGGACGTCTCTTTTTAGGCCTACTTTCAGCTCTCTAAATATCAAAACCGAAATCCCAAAACTATGGATGATACCTAGCCTATGCTTTTTCCTCTACATAGGTGCCCATTGTAGCAGACAAAGCTTAACGTAGCTTAATGTACCAAAACAGTGATCAATCAAAATCAAATTTCTCATGAACATTTATAGACATGCTTACTTTCACCTCTCTAAACATCAAAACTGAAATCCTAATATTATAGATTATTGGGTTAAACAATTCTCTTCCATAGGCGCCCATAAAGTACATAAGTGAGGCCACTCTCGCGCTAACGCAATGCAATGGAGAATGAGAACGACAGGGAGACAGCGGTGGAAACCCAACAAATCCTTTGTGGACCGTAGCCCTACAGTGTTGAGCCTGTCTAGCGTGATGGAGGAAATTGTCAGGAATCATGGCCCTGAAAGAGTTATTGAAGCTTGGTGTGAGGAGAATGAATGGAGTGTTGGTCAGCTGTACTGGTGAGTAGCTAGCTGGAGTGCTAATATAAGATAAATATTAAAGGCGCTCTAAGCGATTGTGTTTGATGTCACTTCTTGTTGACATTCGAAGTATTGTCAAACAAAACGGAGGATACCTCCCTCCTCCCCCTCCCTCCCATGCCTCCTGAAAGAGTCACGCGCACTAACCCCCACCCAACCCCTCCTCCAAATCCTTCTTGTCGTTTATTGGCTGGAACAATGTTTGTTATGTTTCATTTTGTTTGTTATGCTAGGTTTGCCCACTGTGTTTTTTAGCCGTTTGTGGAGCCTGGGCTGTCTACAGAGACCGCGTTTTTTTACAGTGTGTTCAGGGGATAGGCAGCTAGCAGATTGTGAGGAGATGTTTGCTGTATGTAACAACAAATGTTTTAGTCCTAAAAACGCGTCACATCGCTTAGAGCACCTTTAAATATTCTCAAATATTCTCAAAATCTGGCCATAATGTAGAATAGCAATGAGGGACAATGTAACATTGTAACAATGTAACATTGTCCCTCATTTTGAATACATTACTTACATGGTGTCGGTAGTCTTAATCAGAGCCGTAGTGATGCACATTGTAACGTTACAGGCAAGCCATCAAGTCAAGATGGATCAAATGTCAAGTAAATGTGTCCTTATGTGGTAGCCTATATTACTTTTGATTTAAAGGAGAAATCCGGTGTGACTTGGACCTGGACTGTACTGGAAGATGTTACAGAGTACAAACAAATATCCAATGCCCACCTCCGTTCACCCACAGCATTCCGCATTGAACCGTTTTAGCCAAAGCTTTCATTAACCTTAGACTGTTAGCTATAGGGGCACAGCTTAGTCTATGAAGATAAATCGCTTTTTTTTTTTACACCATTAACAAAGTTCAAAGTAACTCCACACTTCATTGGTAGACCTTTGAGGGCCCTGACATTTAAAACGAGACAATCAGAATTTTTAAATTGTACAGGTACTTTATTAAAAAGACAGTACCTTCTCAGAATTTCCCGGTTACTGCCATCTTGAAATGAAATCACGATAAGTCGATTGACGAACAGATAGGAAAGGGGAACAGATTGAAAATTATATTCTATTGAAGTGCTTGGATTTCAGATGAAAATATATGGTGACTATCTACATGAGCACTAAAACACCAACAAATGATGAAACTTAAAAAAGTTTGACCAAAGACATTTATAAAGTTGTAGCTCGTCAATGAACTTATCGTGATTTAATTTCAAGATAGCGGTGACCAGGAAATTCTGAGAAGGTACTGTCTTTATAAACTGTCTTAATAAAGTATCTGTACACTTTCAAAATTCTCATTGTCTCGTTTTAAATGTCAGGGCTCTCAGAAGTCTACCAATACAATGTTGAGTTACTTTGAACCTTGTTAATGGTGTAAAAATAGCGATTTAGCTGCATAGGCTATGCAATGCCCCCAGTGTAGCAGTGTAAGGCTAATGAAAGCTTTGGCTAAAACGGTGTAAAATGCGGAATGCTGGGGGTGACCGGAGGTCGGTATTGGATATGTTTGTACTCGGTAACATCTTTCAGTACAGCCCAGGTCAAAATCACACTGAACTTCTCCTGTAATTAGTAATGCCCATCATCAGAAAGAAAAGAAATGTACTGATATCGCCCTCACGTTATGTTTGACAGGTGTTTGTGTGGGCTGTGCCGTGAGTACCTCTCAAAACTAATTAACAATAGCGCAGTGCTTGCTGTGAGTTCCTCTTGCGATGTAACGCTCTACCTTGCGGAAGTGAGAGGTTAAAAGTCAATTTTTTTCATATTATATTCAAAAATGACCATACAAAACTAGGTTTGGTAGTTCTAATATTTATGTTTAATAACCACATTGCATTAACTCTGTAACTTTTTAACCTGCAATTTACACTTTAACCAAGGCCTATTGTCACTGGGCTCCAAGGCCTATCATCACTTGACAACGTCTGGCTCAAATCTGGCCCACATCTTTCATTCAGTCTGAGATAACTAAAAGAGGGTAGTGCTAAAAATGACAGACAATCAATCCCCGCACCCTCACCACACCTCCCCAGACATACTATAATGTTATTTAAGGCCTCCATCATTGCCAGGTTCATAGAATCATCCCAAGTTTTGTGCACTGTATTCCACAATCCGACCCCCTGCAAGTGGCCATGTTTATTTCACTAGCATCTCTGAGGCCGGACCTTTTCTGCTCTTGAAGTGGGATCAAGTGGAGCTGACTGACGTGGTGGTGAAAGTGCCATGAATAAAACGGGGCAGACCGCACGATGGCGTGGAGTGTTGAGTTGGAGCTGAAGTAGTGGAAGAGGTCTTCTGGGAAGTGCTAATCTGCCAAACATGAACAAGGTGTGAAAATATCTTGAGAGGTCTGACACGGCCTTGGTTTCAGAGAGAGAGAGAGGGAGAGAGAGCGAGAAAGAGAGAGAGCACTTGGGACAGAAATAGAGGGAGAGAAAGAGAGGCAGAGATGGTCGCTACACCAACAGCCCAAGTGCTCTTGTACAGATGCTTCGTTCACACTGTCCTCACTCTTCATCTCGGTCTGTCATTTCATTATCACAAACTTCTCCCCAGCCCCTCACTTTCACAGCTTCACTGCACACTGCTTTCTGTCTTTCTCTCTCTCTGTCTGTTTCTTTGTCCCTGTGTGGGTCTCATTTTTTTGCCATCTCAACCTGTCTAAATGCCATTGTGCTCTCGGTCTGGAAGTGGCACTAAATATCATGCTTTTTTTTCTTTCTCTCTCCCTACCTCTTTCTTTTATTCTCTAACTCCCTCTCTTTCCCTCCCTCCCTTTGTATTCCTGTTCCAGCTCCCTCTTTCTCTCTTCCTCCCTCGCTCCTACTAACTTTCATGCACATGCTTCAGTTCCACTATTTCTCTCTTTGCCCCACAACCTCCTTGGCCACACATCAGACATGACCTTGAATCTGCACGTCACATTAAGAGTCCCTCATGGGATGGAGTGAGTAAGAAGAGTCAAAGGAGGAGGAGATAAAGAATAAGGAGGTGGAGGAAAATGGATGTTTTATTTTTAACAAACATACACGCAAACTGAACAGCCTCGCTGACTGGCCGCCTTCATGTCACTGACAGACCAAACATGACTATGCTCCGAGCATATGGACAGGTTCACTTGGAGAAAGACAAAATATATATTTATTTGCTTCTTTCTGAAGTCAAGTAACATTTTTTTCCTACAGCAGATCACATTGGCTGTTTCTCAAAATGCAGTTCACTTTTTATTCCTTGCCAAGATGCTTTCATGGCTGTTTGTTTGTTTGCTTATTTGTTTGTTTGTGCCTCGGGCAGCAGGTTGGGGATGTTCAGGTATCCACTCGGGAAGCCAGTACACTCTAAGAAAAACTGGTTCTTCGCAAGTGCTCTGAGGCACTTTAAGTGCTCTGGAGAACCTTTTTATGCTAAAGAACCTGTTATTGCTGTTTAAGGTTCTTTGGGGAACTGAATTAAAGAAAAAGGGTTCTAAGTCATACCTTGTTGTACTTTAGTGCCTTGAGGAACCTTTTTGGCTATTGACTGACTAACTTGTGGCTGTGTGGAGGAATGATTGTAATGGGGTCATTTTTTTTATTGTAAAGGGTGATAAAGGCAACTACTTTTTATATAGAGCAGTCATAAAGTAATGTACTAATAAATCATATTAAGTAAGAATTTGTGGCTACTTGATTACTTTGTAATGACCCAATGCTGAATTAGAACAAATTATTAGAACCTAAGCACCCCCAGGGGTGTGAGGATCCTCTTGAAATTGCAATTACATATTCAGCCTAACCATGAATGCACAAAGGTTTACAGAGAGCCAGATATTATATACACTAAATTCTAGGAGGCAGGGCTTCTGCGTGGTTTACCTTGTTGGTAGGATACTATCCCCACAGTTAAAGGTGCTCTAAGCAATGTGACACGTTTTTAGGACTAAAACATGTGTTGTTACATACAGCAAACATCTCCTCATAATCTGCTAGCTGCCTGTCCCCTGAACACACTGTAAAAAAACGCGGTCTCTGTAGACAGCCCAGGCTCCACCAACGGCAACAAAACACAGTGGGCAAACCTAGCATAACAAACGAAAACGAAACATAACAGTGTTCCAGCCAATAAACGACAAGGTTCATGAGTCTTTCGGGAGGCATGGGAGGGAGGGGGAGGAGTGAGCTATAATTATAACGCTTGATCCCTCTCTGGAGCTATCCTCCGTTTTGTTTGACAATACTTCGAACGTCAACAAGAAGTGACGTGAAACACATCGCTTAGAGCGCCTTTAACTCTACTATTTATTTTATTTCATTACATTTTTTTAACATCACCTGTCAAGTAAGTACAAGTAAAATAGATAGACTGTCTGTAACATAACTCTCCACCACACTGCAAAAACAGATGTGTCAAAAAACAACACATGCTGATGTGTAGACAGCCTGACACTATTTGTGTAGAATTTTAACTCACTATGTGTATAATCTCTCATGCCTGAAAAGTTGACACTGTGACGTGTCGGGAAGGACGTTAAAAATAATTATTTTAATAATAAAAAATAAAACACATTTTGGTTGGCCTAGTAAATAACACAGAAGGAGGGAAGTTTATTAAAAAATATTGCATTTCATTAGGCCCATGTAACTTTGTCCAACTGTGGCAAATAACGGTTGTTTTATTCATTGCCCAATCACATCAACTGTGTATTTGAACAGATAGTTTCGCCCGCCGTTTATCATTCTTCTGTCGTTCGGGAACAACTTGCTGCTGACGGCAAAGATGCTACTCTCATCTCCAAGCAAACAGATCAAGTAAGTTTTTCTTATTAGTTTCGTTTCAATTGAAAAATTTGATTATACGAAAAATAACCTAGTTTTTTCATGATGTAGTTATGTCTGCTACGATTTAACCTGTCTATGACATTAACAGTCCACCTAGCTAGCCATATTAACTAGCTAGTTCTTTCAGGCTGTGACTATTGACCACGAATTTGAAATTAATGCTTGGGTTAACTGAATATCTCATGGCTTTAAAACCACAATTTCATGACTACAGTTGTATGGCAGTTGTATAGTTGTATAGCTTCTAAATGAGTTTACTGACATCCCATATCTGCTTGCAAACAATTCAAGGATCTCTTGCTACAGTAGGCTAACAACTGGTTGGGTAATGGCATGGAAGACGGCTAATCATCTACCGTTTTATTTTTCGTGTGTCATGCCCGAGGACTCGGAGCCTGTATCCATGGTAGCGTATGAATCTCTCGTGTGTCATGAATATGCCTAATCCAGTGTTACTGTAAGCCAATATTCTGCCCAGTAGTCTCCCCTGTATATATTTTTTTAACCAAACCCATTCTCAAATGCAGAAATCTCTACAGATCTAGTTTTCATTTCACTTACTCAGTTAAACTCAGTTCAGGTTGACATTTGTTCATTTGTTTAACAAAATCCACTTAAAGCTAAAACATCTATAGCTTAAAGCTAAAGCATCTATTATACTGGAGGTCTTTGTAACCTAATTGTGTTTGTGTGTTTTAAATCACTCATTAATATTGTATTGTAAAGATTGCACACATTTCCACAAAAATAACACATTACACAAAAATAATACACATTACACATTACACACAAAAATAATACACATTACAATTACAATACATTTGACCTATTGCACCATATCTAACTTAATCTAACAAAGAAACACTGCATATCTATCCCTTTCTCTCTTCTTCAAAGCTGGGAACCAGTACCGCGACCTTCTCTACCACCCCTCAGATGGAATCGAGAATGCAACTCTTCTGCATCGGGAGCCTGAAAAGCCCATTGCGAAAGTACATAAGTTCCAGAAATGACCAGGTCACTATTCGATAGAATGATGGCTTTACGTGTGTTGTCAAGAAGCTTTTTAAGCTTAATTAACATTATCAATTGCTATCAAATGTAATAAAATGCAGTGTCAAAGTGCTGTGTGTTTGTGATGAGCAATTATTTTGAGGAATAATTTTATATTTTGAAGAGAAATATAAAATTCATATATTGCAAAGAACTGCATTTGTGTCTTTTTTTTCTCTAGCAGCACATCAATCTATTGCATGCTATAGCTGAGGCATCCCTTCATAACATCTAAAACAAAATTTTGTCTGGGGGTTGATGAAAACAGCTTTGACAGGTATTAGTCAGTAATGTAATGTAAATCGATCCAAAATTTTCCAGACGAACAGGATTTTGTTTTAAGCTGATGGGTTTCTAAGTAACTGTTAACAATTCTCGGAAAAAAAAACAGTTACTAGATATGCAAAGAACCTTTCATGAAAGGTTCTTGATGGAACCAGTAAAGGCTCTGTCAGGAACATGGCTGAAAACCTGTATTGGTTTTCTAAAGCACCAAACTGAACTGGTTCTTCAGAGAACCCTTCAATAAAAAGTTCTTTGTGGAACCTTAAAAGGTTATTCTTTTAAGGTTCCACAAAAAACTTAATAAGGTTCTTTAAAGAACTTGGTAATAAATGGTTCCTTGAAGAACCATCCGGGAATAGGTTCCTTGTAGAATCAAAGAATGGCATCACTGTGAAGAACCACTTTTGGTTCTAACTTGAACCTTTATTTTTAAGGGTGTAGGGAGATAATAGCAAGTTGTTGTGCTGTGAAGACTGCACAGCACACACATCAGCATCACATATTTAGCACATACTGTACATACCCTAACATATACAAACATACAAATACCTTTGAAATGTAAAAGAGGGCAACATCTTTATTCTTCTAATACTCTTTTGTTATGTCAATTATATGGCTTTGTAATACTGCAGGCACAACCCTAAAAACCCAGATTCCATCGTTTGTAGCAGTGTGTGTTTCTGTGATTTACTGTAGAGAATCTCATCAGTAAGGTTCAATGATTCAAGAAATCACCATCAGCCTGGAAAAAATCTATCAGATCAATCTAACTCCAGGAGGCCTTCCTGTGGATGAAACACACACACACACACACACACACACACACACACTAGTGCTAACACTCACACACAATGTGCACATAATTCTATCTCTCTCACAAATAACCTTTCCCAAAAATAGCCATCTCCCACTTGTCACTCTTATCAAACCATACAAACACACACACAAATCGAGTCCTGGTGCTAGGCTAGGCTATCTGAATCTGTGCTCACTGCTAATAGAGTTTTTAAAAGTTTCTTTCTGACCAGGCTAGGGACAAACAGTGGGAGTTCCTGTCTCAGAAGCTCACACTGTAGTTGCATGAAGCTGTCTGGGTATAAAGGTAACCCACCCTCCTTTCCTTTGTGTGCTGGAGGAGTCTCTGCTGCTAACCCAGAGGCTAATGTGTGTTAGAGCCAGAGGAGTCTTTCATGCACTGGGAGTTCTTAAGGAGAGGGGAGTCAGCCCTGGCAGCTGGGTCAACCCAACCCAACCCTCTCTATTCTTCTCTTCCCTCATCTCTGTTAAGCCCCGTCCACACACGTCGCTACTCGCTGAGCGATAAAAGTCAGTAGAATGTCATTGTGTTTCAGCGATGGAAGGCCTGGACAGGCGAGGAGAGTACAAGCGATGTGATGTGGGTGGATTCCAAGATGAAATTATTTTAACTTTTGCGCGATGCGAGTAAGCGATTACTAATCAGAATTCGGGATGCAGATTATTGACAGGTGAAATGAACAAAGCGTGCTATGAGCACGGGCGTTCAAAAACCGTTAAAAAGTGTCTCTGCGAGTGGTGAGTGAGCGAGTAGCGAGTAACTAGTAGCGACGTATGTGGACGGGGCTTTATCCTCCCCACATTTCTTCTCTTCTCCTCCCCTCATCTCCTATCTCCTCCCCACATCTCTTCTCTTGCCCCCTCTTCTCTCTTCTCCTCTCCACATTTCTTCTCTCGTCTCCACTTCTCTATTCTTCTCCCTTCATCTTTTCTCTCTTCCTTTCATCTCCCCCCTTTCCTCTTCCCGCCCCCTGGCTAGCCTCAGCCCTCAGCATCAGATTAAGAACAGTTTAAGAGCCACTGGCACTTACAGACACAGCGCTGTCACTGGATAGGAAGTTAATGAAGGCTTAAGGGACAGAGAAACGCACACACACACACAAACAGAGATAGTGTTAGTTTCTGCACACATCCTCTGACACTTAATAATACTGTACATCATACATGTAAACTGAGGCACACAATGTCGCCAGTGTCACACCAGACATATATCACACACACACACAGACAGACACACATGTACACTAAAACCAACAAAACCCCTTATGTCACACACGTAGACACCTCTTCCAGGAGAGGGCCATTGACGTCCCAGCTGAATGCTGCGACTGGAACTACATCTGTGGCGTCACTGTGCTGCAGCACACCTGCTGCTATGTACAATTGACCTATGGCTAAGCCACGCCCCTTCCACTCACTCGGACAGACAATCAACATTCGGTAACTGTGGCTGACATTTCTCAAGAGGCAATAGATGATTTTTGGAGTCAGAAAGATCAAATTTCATCTCAAAGTCACCAAAAGGGTCTGACTTATTCAATGGAGGGGTATGGGTATGTTATGGAGGGGTATGGGTAATGACGTTGTTGTTGAAACATTTGGTATAAAACTATAGCTCCAGGCAAAAGTGTACAGGTCACAGTAACGTGAAAAAACGCATCTTGATACTATCAACATCGCGGACAACAAATAGCGGATCAGCACTATTCATGCACTGCAGGGAAAGAAGTTTGATTTACTTTAAATGTATTAAATTATAATTAATTTAATTTTCAATTCAATTTCCAAATCTTCTTTACCAAGACTAGCAGCTAGCTCTCCTGGTGCTACATTATTAGTACTACATGAATCATTCAGCACAACATTGATAACATTTGTCATCTCGGTTATTTACAGATACGTTGATGAACCTAAGATCCAAAAATTAACGTTAGTATAACTAGAGCCCTTTGGACAACAAGTACAAAAACTAGCATAACTATGCTATAACTAGGGATGGGTATTGATAAGTTTTTATTAATATCGATGGCATTATCAATTCGGCCTATCAATCCAATTCCTTATCAATTCTCTTATCGATTCCCAAAAATATCTGTGGGTGCCAATAAAGTAGTTCTACAGTCTTTTGCAACAAAAGCAAACATTTATTTTTTTTCTCAAAATTATTTTCTGCTCAAGACTGGTGAACATACTTGATATAAACATACAGAGCAACTTGACAAGATGTAGTGTAAAAGACTACTTGTTGTAGTAGCAGCCTGTCTGTGCCCGTCATCGTTGTCATCTAAAATTCATCATGAATCCGAAATATATTTGTACTCAAGTCCGCTTTAATAATGAAAAACTGCTCTCAGTTGCAAAGTGATAATGTGCTAGTCTAATGCAGGACATTTAATTTGAGCATTACCATCATCAACGGAGGTCACAGTGACAGGCAACTTTAGCACCCCTCCGTAGGCTGTCGAACACATGACACTCTTGGAGCTTAATTCCATGCTTGGACACGTTTTAACATATTGCTGGCATTAGGGTATTTTCAGTGGAAAATATTATTAGGGCTTGCCAAAGTTACATTAAAACCACAAGACAGTAGCTATGAAAAAAAGGTCTGTGTTTAAAACTCGTGCTGTTTATTCACCATTTGAGACTGCTGTTCATAGACTTCAGTTCAGCATTCAACACCATAATACCACAACAACTCATCTGCAAACTGGACAAACTGGGCCTCAGCACCTACCTCTACAACTGGCAGCTGGATTTCCTCAGCCAGTAGCCTCAAGCGGTGCGTGTGGGCAACAATGTCTCAAACAGCCTCATCCTGAACACGGGGGCTCCACAAGGCTGTGTGCTCAGTCCGCTGCTCTTCACCCTGCTGACACATGACTGCACACCAATCTACAGCTCCAACCACCTCGTGAAATTTGCGGACGACACAACGCCATTGGGGCTCATCACCAAGGGCGATGAGACACAGAACAGGAAAGAGGTTGAGCTCCTGACCACGTGGTGCAGAGACAACAACCTCCTGCTAAATGTTAGCAAGACCAAGGAGGTTATTGTCAACTTCCAGAGAGGCCACACCTGTCACCACCCACTGACCATCGACGGCGCTGCGGTAGAGAGGGTGAGCAGCACCAAGTTCTTGGGGGTGCACATCAGTGAGGACCTCTCCTGGACTACCAACACCACATCACTGGCCAAGAAAGCACAACAGCGCCTCTACTTCCTGCGCAAACTCAAGCGGGCAAGTGCCCCACCACACATCCTGACCACATTCTACAGAGGAATCATTGAAAGCATCCTTTCCAGCTGCATCACTGTGTGGGGCAGTAGCTGCACTGGCTACAACAGAAAAGCTCTACAATGCATTTTGAGAACAGCTGAGAGGATAGTTGGAGGACCACTCCCCTCCCTGCAAGACATCACAATTGTCAACGATGCAACCCACCCCGCACACTGTCTGTTCAGCCTCCTGCCCTCTGGAAAGAGATACAAAAGTCTCCGCTCCCGCACCACCAGGCTCACCAACAGCTTCATCCACCAGGCTGTGAGACTGCTGAACTCTCTCCCCTCCCCGCCCCCCGCCTCTACCCCCCCCCCCCCCCCCCCCCCCCCCCCGCAACCCACACACACTCCTCAACAAGGAAACACTCTGAACTAAGAACTAAAAACAACACTAGTCTTGACTGAAAACAACTACCTCTGCATTGCAAGTTGCACACACCTGCTGCTATATATTTTAGTATTCTTTTTTACCACTATTTATATTACTACTACTGCTGCTACAATCTTGTATTGCACTAAAAACAACAACAAAAAAAACCCTTACCAACCACAACCTGGGACTACCTCAAGTAGACGAGTATACTACTTCCCAGTGTACACTGTTGGAACACTTACTATATGTTATGTCTTGTTTTGTTATATCCTATGTTACCTAAGTATAATGCCCTACTTGCACTTTTTTTTTTTACTTAACATTACCTTATTGTTTAGAACCGTTTTTGTTGTGCATCTGCACTTTATTGTTGTCAACGTCTACGCATGGGACAAGTGTGACACGTAATTTCGATTCCTTTGTATGTCAAGTACATGTGAAGAAATTGATAAATAAAACTGACTTTGACTTTTGACTTTGATGAGTGATACTGTGAACATGTTTGTTTTTAAATTTTAAACTATGAACTGAACTAGCAGCTAGTTCATGTAGAAAGTGAACTTTACCAAAACTAATGGTCTAGTCTGGTCTTAGGCTAGCGTTACTTTCTGCGACTGCGACAGTTAGTGTAATCACTCAAATGTAGGCCTGGCAAAATCGATTCCTCTTAAGGATTCGGGTTATTCTGAGTCACTCACTCAACTGATCCGGGTTATGCGAGTCATTTGAGTCACTTGAGTCAGAATTGCTAAATCGACAAGAAAACTCAGTCCTAGTGTACAATGGTTATTACCACTGCTGGATCTACTAATACGCTTATTATTCTAGGCTAATTATGGGATAATAACATAGCCTACATTATATAGACTGCTAATAGAAGACAACTAATGATGTTATCAATATTAGGCTTATAGCCGGAGTGATTGTGTTTTCCTGAATTTCACCCAGGGGGTTAATTTTACCAGGGATTGTGTGGAGTAAAAATGACGTAGTCATAGCATCCATGTTACTGATCAATCATGCAGAAAGCATTTTTAGCCATTCTGTTTAATTATTGCATTACCTTAATGTAACTTAACCTAAACAATGGGCTATATAGGCCTAGGTGTTCAATGTAGACAGAAACATAGAAACAGGAACGGAGGAATGCCAGTAAATCGATTATTATTATTATTATTATTATTATTATTATGCCTAGCTATTATTATTATTATTATTATTATTATTATTATTACTATTATTATTATTATTATGCCTCACACAAACTTATGCACTGAAATATCAATGTTGACCAGTAGAGGTCGCTCACACCACAAATTACATTAAAGTTAATAGAAACTGTTCCATACAAGAGATAGAAACATTAACATCAGTAAAATAGAGTAAACTGTATAATAATTAAGGTCATAACAACATCCATAGGCTACGTGCAGAACATCATGTCATTTCAGAAGTGGAAAAAATGGCGTTTGTTGTGGATTTGCTTTTCCTAACATGAGGAGAGACTCACTCTGGCGCTAACCGGATGACTCAAGATCCAAGTGATCCAACCACGTAACCGCGGTTACGCGAGTTTCCTTATGTAGCCGGTTAATTCTGCTGGCCCCAGGATTCAAGAGTCCCCATCTACAGTTTGCAATGTTTCTGTCTACCGGATCCAATTAACAATTTTATTTTAATACATTACATCTATAGGCTACGTGCAGAACAAGTTATTTCAGAGGTGAAAAAAATGGCGTTTGTTGTGGATTTGCTTTTCCTAACATGAGGAGAGACTCACCCTCCCCACTAACCGGCTGACTGAGGACTCAACTGATCCAACGTAACCGTGGTTACGCGAGTTTGCTCATGTAGCCGGATGACTCAAGATCCAAGTGATCCAATACGCGGTTACGCGAGTTTCCTCATGTAGCCGGTTAATTCTGCTGACCCGGGGATTCAAGAGTCCCCATCTAGGGTACAGTTTGCAATGTTTTGGACTGTCTACCGGAGCAAATTAACAATTTTATTTTAATACATTACATAGGCTACGTGCAGAACATTATGTTATTTCAGAAGTGAAAAAAAATGGCGTTTGTTGTGGAGTTGCTTTTCCTAACACGAGGAGAGACTCACCCTTGCGCTAACCGGCTGACTAAGGACTCAACTAATCCAACGTAACCGCGGTTCGCGGTTAATTACCGCGACCCTAGGGACTCGAGATCCAGGACTTCCCGTCTACGAGCTTCGCAGTTTCCGGCTCTGTGGGAAGTTCTTATCTTGGACTGCCTGTGCACATTGTCACTTGTGGAGTTGTGGTTGCCTACGAAATTGTAAGTTATACATCTTATGGCAGCTAAGATGTCGAGGGCTAATATTAGCTAATGTTTCAAGAGGTTTGTGTGTGGCGCTGTTTATCATTTTAAATCGAACCTTAGGACTCAAGTGATCCGGGTTAATGATACCAGAGAATCGCGAATCATGAGTTAATGTAAAGATACGGGTGAAAGATCCGATTGAATCAGGATTCAACCAGGTCTACTCAAATGACCCTTAATTTACATTAGTGGGGAAATTTAGGGAAACATACAACTCAGACAAGATCTAGCGGTCTGGCTTTACTGAAACAGAAAAACTTACATTTCTCACGAACGAAATCGGGAAACTGGCAAACTATAAATCTTAGCTAGAAGCTGCATACAGGTGGATAATGTAGCTACATCCTTAAATTTATGAACTAACACTCTAGCACACAAGACCGGGAGTCCTACACAGTCAATAAGGCGGCCTAGGATATGCTGGTTCTTGCTCACCTCATCGTTGCGACGACGCACAGCTATCCTATAGCTCTCATCCAACTTTGTTGCAATGTTCACTCTCCCAAACACCGAAAGTTTTAGGCAACTGTCCATATACATCTTCGATGCTTCATGTTTCTTCACCTTTTCCGAGAGATGGTGCATAGATGTCTTAATAATGTCCAACGTCAGGCAGGGCAGGCTGAGGGAATCGTTAAGGGAATCGATAACAAAAATGACGTACGATGTCGATGGAATTGACAAGTTAAAACCGGTTCCAAGATTCGATACCCAACCCTAGCTATAACCAGTCAATGAACTCCCATGTAAACAAAGTGACATGATTAAGCTAACGTTAGGCTGACATTTTCTTATGTTAAGCTAAAGTTACGTTAGACATGTTAAAGATAATACATTGTTGACTTAGGACCTTAGAACAGACGTACACATCCTTGTTGGTTTTCTCCACGTTTAACCGGTTGTTTACCACATAATTTTATCCAGAGCAGGCACTTATCTTGGTTAAGATGTGGCTTAGGAAAGGGTAAAAAATAAATACCGTCGCCCAACCTCGGTTTATCTTGTGTCAGAGTTGCATGTACCCCATACACACCGTTTGACCATTTTAAACATAAAATTCAAAGAAAACATATTGAAAAACAAGCAAAAACTGACCACCTCCATGCATTTGAATGGACATGGAAGCCGAGAATGTCAGATTGCATTGTGCACTGTGATTGGCTCATTGTGTTCGGGGCGTGGTTTAGCAACAGTTCAATAGCATTCCTATAATTCCACTCTTATAAAGCAGCACCCTGACTGAATGGCAGCCATCTTAACCACATTCTATTCCTCTACTATGACTGCATGCTGGAGGTGTTTAAAGGGACTGTTTAAAGATTAGGACGACTGATGTCAGTTTGAGTCAGACCCGAGGTCATTTTCTGATCCTCCCCAATCTCTCTCTCTCTCCCAGTTATTTCCTGTTACTCTCTACTGAATCGGAATAACCCCCAAATGCCTCCCATTGTTTGCTGACTGGCTGCAATAAAAACACTAGGAAACACTGACCTCAATGGGAACAAATCCAGACACAACTGGACCTTGAATCCGAAAGTGATGCTCTGGCACTCTGAAATCATTGCTAGATGGCTGCAAAGAGATACAGCAATCGATGTCGACCAGCTTTTTAAAACAAAAATTCAAATCTTTGTTTCAAATGTTTACTGATGCAATTAAGGGCAAATAGTGGCAAATGGTGCAGTTAACAAACGGGACCTTTTGCAAGCTACAGGATGTAGGCTTGGCTTTCTGCTTGACTCTTATGTTAAATTTTAGAAAAAAGAAACATGAAAGGGCTTTGCTGTCCAACACTGCCATTACTGTGCTAACTATGCTGCCACCATTACTGTGGGGCAAGTGGCCAAGAAACTGTGAATGCATGTCAATCGACGCTACAGTTGAATTAATCAACGTGCCCTTTTTGGGACTTGGCTTTTTTTTTACTTTGAGTCCTGTATTATTTTATTGAGAGTTGGGAAGAACCTGTGCTGGGTCTGGCTGCTTTAATAATAGTGGGAAAGGAAGAATCTGTGGGGAAAAAAGCTATTTTAAGCTATGTTAACTATAACAGTAATTAACCAAATTAGTGTGATGTGGTGAGGTTGTTAGCCAAGGGAAAATATCAGTTGATAGAGATTGCTTGTAACCTGACATTGTTCCTATTTTCCTATATTCCTGTTCCTATTTATGAGAATGCGAGTTTTTGAGCACAGCAGTGTTTATTTAGCAGTGTGTGTGTGTTGGTGTTTACTGTTGATGTGTGTGATATGATTAGGAGGACGAGGACACACAAAGACCAGGGTCCCTTTAAGCCCTGGGGGATAATTTTTCCTATGTGCATGTGTGTGTGTGTGGGTGTGGGTGTGAGTGTGTGTGTGTGAGTGTAAGTGGGGTGGGTGTAGAAGTGGTGGTAAACTGGGCTGGAAGGCCTTGCTTGGATCAGTGAGGTAGAGCTTCAATCGCCCTAAAACGAACTGACATCTCACCTCTTCCTCTCTTGTGCTGGCAGGCTTTTAATCCACCCCCCGCCCCAGCCCCTTCCTTTCCACACACACACATCACTGCTCTCTCCTCTCTCCATCTCTCATATAGTCCATATTCCAACCCCTCTACATTGCAGTGATCCAAGCCTGGGATCTTCTTTTCCCTTTGCTCCCTGCTGTGCTCCCCTTCATCAGGCAAGATAGAAAGATTTTCACCCCAAAGTACTACCAAAGCATCTTTCTTTACACACACACACACACACACACACACACACACACACACACACACTCACACACACACATCCCTCTCACACAGATTTTCCTTGTTATCCCTGTATTCCTTGTTTAAAAGATGGTCATGCTCCATCCAAAAATAGTTTTGCTATTTTAAACAGTACTTGGAATTCTTTGAGTTGGAAACCTCAAATGTTTGGGTATGATGCATGTAAACTATGTTTGCACTTCATGTTTGCAAACAGTGAAGGCAGAGTTTGAAAACAGTGAAGGCAGAGTTCGAAACCACCCACTACTGTACAGCACGCGGCCCCGCTGTCTGTGAGCGTAAGTAATAGATTAATTAGCTGATGGCAAACGCTGCTTTAAAAGCACTTCACCCGTTTTCTTTGATGAGACGATGCAGCAGCCGACAGCTCTCTCGCCTTCATTAATCTTTAACTGTGTTTGCGCTTCACGTGGGGCTCCGCGCGCCACGGAGGAAGGGGTGGGAGTAGGGGTAGCAGTCGGGCATCCGCCGCAGGGCTGCCAACGCACACGCATTGAGCGTGAGACACACTCTTTTGACTGTCTTCACACGCTCACACGCCATACTTCCGATGTCACACGCTAATCTTTGCATCAGCTCAAACACAACCTGAGATTGATCAATTCCACAAGGCCGAATAGGCAGATATGTTTCTTATAGCCTGCAGAGTCCTCCCCTAACGTAGGTGGCGCACCTTAGTTTACACTGCATTTGCAAGCTGAAGCTGATATCATAGGCGGGATTAGATCCGCGAGTTTGACAAGGTGGATGAGCCCGTGCCTATTAAAAATTCTCAGGTGCAAGCGTGTTGAAGATATCTCAAACAGGCACGTACACAGGCCAGTGTGCTGCGTCATCATACTTCCAAATGTAAAATTTGGTTTATTCATTGATTTTAGCCTATGCGTTCTGATATAATGCCGAGAGCTCTAGCTGAGCTCATCACAGGTCAGTATACACTAGAACAGGCATGGGCCATATACGGCCCGTAACAGCCCGGGGGCCATATACGGCCCGTTTGGCTTTTTAATCTGGCCCGCCAAACGTTTCAAAATTATATTAAATAATATTATTAAACCTTTATTTAGTATTTTCCCTGCAATGTCTGCAAACTGCTGTTAATAAATGCATTGGGTTTTTTTTTCAAAAGCCCTGCATATCCATGCTTTACTACCTATTTAAGGCCAAAACTGTGAAATATAATGGACTTTACATGTAATTTATATTACTTCACACAAACACTATATCTGTCTGCTCCTGACCCAGCCCCTTAATCAAATGTTTTAACCCATTGTGGCCCACGACTCAAAAAGTTTGCCCACCCCTGCACTAGAAAGGCTACTTTGATAGCTTGTCGCTCTAAAGTTAGATGTTAAAGACTTCTGAACGAGACATAGCCTATTAAAGAACGGTTTGTATTGTACTGTAAAAGAACGGTGCAATTCATGTTAATACCGAGACAAGTAGCAAAGTCGCAAATTGTCAAAAGCATGGTGACCTGCAGGAATGTCGCTAAGAACTTAATTTTACGTTAAACACTCACAACTATGTTACGTAGGCTATAAGTTAGAGTAGCAGGAGTTTTAACAGACTAGTATCTGGTTAAGAAATAATGTGTCATGAGGGTTATTCAAGGACTAGTTTGTAAAGATAAGCCTGATGTGTGTCATATGTAATATTAATTTGAAATATTAAATTTAAATATTTTATTTGGGTAGCCTGGTAGTACCAGCCCCTGAAGTTTTAAAATATTTGTAATAATATCTAGCTCAGCTTTTACAACTCTTCCCCCTGTTTACTGAATGGGAGAAAATCAGCTCAATTTAATCATCCTGACTAGCACTGTAGGGTGATGAGTAGCCTTTGTGACATGACCAGGTTAATGAAAGTGTTTTCTGTGATGGGGTGTTCTGTGGTGGCTCTTAACAAAACTAAGACAAGAAACAACTTGGCCCTAAATGGCAAAGATAACTGACTTGGAGCCATGCTACCAATGGGAGCCTTCACCCCAAATTATTAAGGCCGTCAAGAAGACCACCAAACAGCAAATGCATATGACCTTGTGGACATATAGCAGACTTTGTGGACATATAGCATTGTTCATTTTCTTTTTCTGTTCTGTTGACAAAAAAAAAAAATCTCACTCCAAGGTTTTTTGAAAAGTCGCCAGCCCTGCCGTCGTGGTGCAGGAGTCGGGCATAAGGGACTTCAGAGCTGCTTGGTGCCAGCAGTAGCTCAAACACGCAGCCGCAGTCAGGTCATTTAAGACCAAGAGAATGAGCTAACTCCAGCTGGCTTGCTGTGTAAGGTCCACTTAGGTCTGCTGTCATAATGCCCTATAAGTCGCCGAGCTGGAGAGACATCCATTTCTATCTGATTAGACGCGATTAGCTACGCATGGGGACGCTCACAATGCCTGACCGGCAACATTATTGATATTAAGGGTAATAAATACGGGGATTGGGGACGGACTGAGCAGAAAGCAGAGTGATGGACACACGCGATTTGTTGGGGATGTGGCATTCGGAGCTGTTATAGTCCAAAGTGTTAGAGGTAAACATGGAGTCGAACCACTATTCCACTGCGTCTGTGAACTCAGGCCGGGGACGTCGAGGACGCCCTGCCCTCGGCAACGGGATGTTTAGCTATGCATCCGCGAACTAAGGAGACCTGACACTGCTGGCTGCATTTGCTGCTTCGCGCATAAGCGATCTGAAACGCGGTGCTATTTTGGTTGATGTTAATTTGCTCCGTGTTAGGGCCCCGGTTCACGGCTCGGTCAGCCTTCCCTGATACTATACTCCCGTTTGTTTCTGTAAAGGTTCTCCCGTCACATCACGTTACCGCTGACGAGCTCGTGAACTGTAAATGCACCGCGCACGGGGAGATGACTACACAGGGGTGTCTTTCTGCGCATGGTCCTAAACAGAGTCAATTTCCGAACAGATTTATTTGAATCTTTTTTATTATTGTAAATAATACAAATAACAAAAGCTCACAGACAATATATTTATCATAAGAAGCCTAATAAATAAACCAACATTTAATTTCAATGTTATTAAAAATGACAAACATTTAATCTACTGTAAATATATTTAAATAAACTCACAAGTACATTTAACAATTAACGAAAATTACAGTAAAATTAATACCTGACTATTTAGCGCAGAGAGTTAATTATGCCCTGTCTAAATTAGGAAAACTGAAACAAACAAACAAAAAATTCAATGTAGTTATAGATGCATATTTTAGATATTTAATTATAATCGTAATATGTGTTAGGCATATATATTAAATAGTTTTGAAAATAGTGGTACCTGCAAGAAAACCTTCCATTTTTCTCTTTCGTGGATTTCGGGCAGGGAATGCTCTGTCTTCACTCCGCTAGTGCGTGCGATTGACGGCGTTCTCGTGCTGCCGTGAGAAGGAGCGCTGTTAAGTCTGGCGGAAATGCGCCCTGGCCAATGCGCGCCTTTAATCATTTCTTCTCCTCTGTATTGAGTGATCTCATGCATCTTTCATGGCCATAATCTCGAATAATTAATTAAGTCGAATTATAAAGTGAGAATTACAAAGACGTAATTTTAAACAAGTGCAATGTCTTGTTTTCTCATAATAGAAAAAAAGAAAGGCCTATATGGCATAGACAGCTATGAAAATATTATTTTGAGTAGCTTACTATAGTCTAGTATATTTTATACAGCCTTTTATTTACACATTTTCGACTTTAAACTCAATTATAGGCAATGTTAAAAATAGGATGGACACTTTTGCACTAACATTCCTTAAAAAAGTTATTTCATTTGGATAGCAAGACCAGGTTGTGCACAAGATTTCTTTTTCTACAAAATTATACTGGCCAAGGCCAACGATATTTTGGGTTCAATTTGTTTTATTTTATTTTTCATGTGAAATATTTTGTTTTGCGACATACAAATATTTTTTTCTGCAAAAAAAAAAAAATTATGTGCTTGTTTATATCATCCATTAGTTAAATAATATGTAACGTATTTCTTTTGGCATTTATTTTCAATATAATTCCATAATTGAGGCTACACTGACTCGGTAGACGGCAAAGCTTATCATTTCTACCAACAGTGTCTGCCCCTTTAAAAGAGGGGGAAACGCTCAGAATGCTCGCGGAGGTAAAGTGGAGGGTAGCACGTGTTGTCGCAGCACAACACAATTAGGTCATCTTGAGTTCACGGGGGATATTTCCGTTTTTTTCCAAGTCTTTTTCTGCTTATTGCCAAAATATTTGGGCTCGGGGAAGCAGTGTTTTCACATCTGAAATGCAAACATATTTTGATGTTTAGTTCATACTACATTTAACATTTATGTGGCAAGCAGAATGAATATATAATAGGTAAGCCACTACTATTTTCTATATTTTACGAAACGCTGTGGTGCTGTGGTCTACAAACGAGGGCAAATAATCAACACGCACAAGCAATTATACACGCAATCTTGAAACTTCCAGGTTATTCTACGGGCGATTTGTATTCACATCCTGGCACGATTGCATAGCATTGCATTGTGAGAGCACTTGGGAAAGTGTCTAGTTTCCTGTATAGACATGATGACTTTGGCCAGGGAATCAAGGCATGGACGAGCCACGATACCTTTCAACCCACAGAAGTATGACTGCAATGTGTTTGGAAATGTTGTGAAAACATCCAGAATGGACCAGGTGCGCGTGAGCTGGGGCGCACTGGCCAGCCTCCGTCAGAGCGCATTAACCCGCTCCAAGGGCTAAAGAGGCGAGCTCCCCCGGTCCATGGGCGTTGCCATAGCAACAGCAGCAGATGTTGAGCTGCATGTGATGCGACGTGAACTATTGACCTCTTGCTGAAAAAAAGGAACTAGCAGGCCTGAAAATTGCGAAACAAAAATACAAATTAAAGTAATATAATAAGTAACTAACCTATTAAATTGTTTTATAATTAGGTTCTTATTAACAATTAACCCATACTTTTTGTCCCAAATAAACAACAACAAACAAAAAGATATTTTGAAGATAGAGCAAACTAAGCCAACAGTATGAAATCATAATACATCACACACACACACACACACACACACACATATATACACAGACACACACACACACACACACAGTGCAGCTAGTGGCAGTAGACCTAAACACATACTCACTCACTCACACACACACAGACAGTGCTGTTTGTGTGAGTAGGCCCTAACTAGTTTTCTCAGTGTCATCAGTTTTGTCTGTTCTACCTCACCCTTCTTATATCCGTTGTCTCTCTCTCTGTAATTAGTCTGTTTTCACAGAAAGCATGTACTGTGAAATGGCTCATGAAAATTAGGCAAGGAGACGCAATGCCAAAAGCTATAGCCTGTCCACAGTGGCCCAATGCAAACGTCTATGAGCGAATGAACGTGTGAGCGTGCAAACACAAGTCGGCATGCCACTGAGACATCACAACAAATGCAATGCGACCTGATGCAGGCGAGCATAAATTGCTGCAGTCGTCCACCAATCAAAGAAGAGATAAAACAGTTTCCCTCTACCCCTTAGCCCTGCATTACCCCAAACAGCCAATATTTCCCCCTCGACTTCCTTTTTCTTTCTCCCACTTCTTCCCTCTCTTTGGAGACATCTTCATTCTAGTCTTCATTGTCCATACTGGACATTTGTCATCACAGTCCATGTGCAACACCTTACCAGCAAATGTACTGCACACATAACACTTAATTTTCCCCATCTTTTGTCATGCCCTCTCTTGTGTCTGTATATTGATTGTTATGTCCGAGTCTTGACTCTTCCTTGTTTGTTTTGCTGTCTGGCTCCATCTATCATCTCCATTTCTGGAACGTTTGAGCTGAAGTCACTTCTTTGTTTCTTGTCCTCGGCCAGCATCCGCTTAAAAAAACCTCTCCAAACCCAGACGTTTTTTCAGTGGTTAAGCAAGTCATTACTGTGACTGACAATGGTGTGAACTGTGTTACGGATTCCGAGTGAGATCTGGTTTGAGCTCTGCGAAACTGAAAGGGTGAGTTGCAGGGATAGAAAATAGATAGCATAAGGAACAGAGGAGGAGAGAGGAAGAAATGAAATGACCAGATAGGTCTAGAGTATTTTTAACACTTGACCCCCCGTCCATTAAAAACCGTCTATATTCACTGGTGTGAATGGACTCTCTCTCATTCACTCATGCTTTAGCACCTCCCACCCCCCAACTCTTCACAGACACCCACCCACACGCACACACACACATGCATAACTTTACTCTTACACACTTAGACACGCATGCCCACACACACACACACACACACACACACATACACGCATGCATGCACAAACCGTGAATAAGCGCCCTACCAGGCGAGAACTCATTATATATACACAATCAATCTTTAATCTGATGGTCTGAAACAGAGGTAAGTGCTGCTTCTCTCTGCTGGGCCATCAAACTTGCATGCAGGTAACCGAGATAAAACCCAAGGAATGACTTGCCTTTCTATTTTGACCCAACACACATACACACCCACACACACACCCATTCACACCCGCAAACACACACACACATTCACACTTGCACACACCAAAAAAAGAATGCAGGAGTGAAGGGAAACAAAGATGAGACACTCAGTGAGAAACTTTGGCGAATGTGTCAGACAGTGACAGACAAATTTCAAGAATGATGTATTTTAGGTGTGTGTGAGTGTGCGTGTGTGTGAGGGAGCTTTTGTGGTTCCTGTGGCATTGTTGTTGTTGATGACCGGTGACCTTCACTGTGACAGATTTTTACACAAACAGGTCAATACCCTCTGAATTAAATCTAGGTCCAGAAATGGCTTGAAGACAAGAACAATAAAATCTGCTGGTGTGTCAGTTAGATGTCGACATGGATGAACAACAAAATAAACAGACATGTATTTATGTGCAATTTGGTATTTGTGATAAACCGTGATTTTGATCTTACACAACAACACACAGATGATGCTAAATATGAGAGCTGGTGTATGACGGAGTGCAAATATGTGTCTGTTTTCAAACCTTGGAGCTCTGTGATGTTTCATGTAAGATATTAGATGGAGCAATTGGGTTGAGGAAAACTCAAAATAAAATGCATGCACACACACCCACAAATATGGGTTGAGTACAAATCAAAAAAGGCATACACACCAACACATCGGAGCATCTACTTGAATCTTGCTTGAACCTACTGTAATTCAATTGGTGTGTGATGTTGAGCATTTGCTAGACAGCCAGAAGGCACATTCTTCTACTTTCTGTAATTCCGTTGCTGTCTGTCGTCTAGCCTATACATTAGACGGCCAGAAACTGCATTTCCCAGCTCCTCCTGCAGAGGGCGTGTGCATGCAGTGAACTCTTGACCCCAGCACTGCCACAAGCGGGGACACGTGTTGGATGATCCCTTTTGATTAATTAGGGGAATGCGATCGCTCACACCAACCATCGATCCTCTAAAATGAGGAGATGGGCTCTCCCACACTTACTTAATGGCTGGGCAGGGAGTGAATTACAGACACACACACAGATACACACACACACATAGACACACACTCACTTAAT
>JAGFZM010000219.1:293923-311891 GCA_017657215.1 Limnothrissa miodon
AACATACACAAAGAGAAAAAGAAAGGTGGAGAGAGAAAAAGAGAGACAGAGTAAGAGAGAGAGATAGAAATGTAAGAAGAGATATGTGACTATGAAAACTCAAGCAGCCCCTGAAGGTTTGCTGGAGATGATGTCACTGAATCCCAGAGAGAGAGAGAGAGCGTCACTTCTGAGGAAACCTCACCTTGGCTCTGACGTGGTTTCAGTGACTCCTCGTGTTACGTAAACCACTTACGGCAAGGTGTCCATGTTGGGTCACCCCTGCAACGATCCAAATCTGTTCCTGACCTCCATCCAGCAGCTCTCTCTATTTTACAAGTCCATGGCCATGACCTCCAGAGTAGAGATGCTGCTTCTGCATGCTGGCCAAAAAGGAAAGAGTGGATGACAAAAGAGCACAAAGACAGAGACCTCCCCTAAAATAAACAGCAACAAAATAAATAACAATAAATAGCAAACAACCTAGACAACAATGTACGTGTAAAGGCAGATGACAATGTGAGTTGAGATGCGAGCTTTGCTGTTTTCAGAGAAAACAAATATTTAGAGAGACTCTTCAAATCTAAATGGTTACCTGCATGAAAAAAGCCATGACTCAAAAAAAACTCACAGGAACATTGAGTGTGTTATATAACATGGCACATTGGATACCCTACTGCTGCTTACATTACACAGACATAGCTGAGACAAAAATTAGTAAAACATAAAACGTTTCAGCCTTGATACAGTTTCAGTTCTGCTTCAGTATGCTGCCCTCTGCAGTTTGCATGTATCAATTGCAGCACTGCACTCCTACAGCTCTGATGAAATCTATACATGCAATGGATCAGATGTATTATTGTTACACCAGACAGCAATATTAACAACAGTAATTAGACAGAGCTAGCATAATCAAAAATTATAAACTCCAAAAAAGTTCCTGCAAAAGCAGAAGTTTCAAATAAACTATCCTAAATATATAGTTTAATAATCTTTTCACCAAATAACATTTCATAGTAGATTAAATTGATTTGGAAATTCATGGCCAAAGATTAATTATCCATTATATCAAACTCTAAATGAGCGATAAAATGCACCTTTTTGTTTGTGTGTTTATTCATTCTTTTCTCACTGAATGCCTCATCAAGCTACAGTTATGTGCATATAGCAGTAACTGTTCGGCTTTGGTAGCTGACCTTGAGAGCTTCTTCCAACTTCTCCCACAGAGCACTGAGGCTGCAGCTTTCTCTTCCTGCCCCACCCCCTTGAGGACCAATGAGATAGCTGCAGACCCCCTCGGGGGTGTGTCTCATTAGCTTCATTCCAGTATCTGGCTGGGGCCCATGGAGCGCGCTCAAACGGAAAAGACGAGATCGAGAACGAACGCTCATGTTAGGGGGTGGGGACACCAAGGCCGAGTTCAAAATGCACGAGATGTACAGTAGCAACACCGCTAGTCTGAGAAACAGAGGTGAGCTTTGGTTGTGGTTGTGGTTGCTGGTTGTGCTAGCACAGCTGAGAGGGTCATCACTTTCTATCTGTTTCTATCTGCTTTCATCCAAGCCTGATGAAATGCAAGTACGAGGGTTACTTTATTTTTGACTTTTCACTCCTATTTTACAACTGGAGGTGGATGCTGTGCTCATTGTCTTTCCCAATAAGTAAACCGTAGCAAACTGTAGCCAAAGGGCTCATTGGCTTCACTCGCCCCAGGTGTAGCCGAGAGGAGCATCCTTCTTATCTATTTTTGTACCAACCGAATTCTCTTGTTTGGCTCTCCTTGTTTATTCAACCTTTGAAGTCTGTCTATGAATCAAGCCTGGAGGACTAAAAACTTTTACAAATGTTACAATTTATTTCACCATCGAATTGAATCATTAATGTTTATACATTTACTCTGCAAATATGGCAAATAACAAACACATAACCGTATCAGTGTACAGCAGAGTTACTAGAATATTTCTAAGGGTCTGACTGAAAGGGGCCCCTAAAGAACAGTTTAAAATAAAAAAAAATGTTTGGGGGAGCCCAAAATTATTTACATCCACATGCTCAAATATCCCAGCGGCTCTCAAAACATCTAATTTCACTCACAGGAAATCAGAAATGTATTAGTGTACAGTTCTCCAAATTTTATTATTCATAACTCCCAAAAATGTATAATTCTCCAAATGTTTTGCTTTTCTGTCTTTGCTCCCCATCACCTCTGTTGTGCTCAGTAATGTTTGCAGTGGGGCACCGTGTTAGCCTGGTGGCTACCGTATCTGTGTGGTTCACAGGAGCCAGTGCTCATCACGATCAGAGGTAAAGGTTAAGGGCTCGCTGGCATTTGTGAGAGAACCAGGCTCCTTGTCCGATTCACCTCACTGCACAGAGGCATAGAAGCAGAACCCAGCAAACCGAGCCTCTTCCTCGGGAGAAAAAAAAGAAATCAAAAGATGATGGGGCACTAAAAATTGTCAGGGTGCATTGGCATGTAACATTTATTTGTAATTTACATTTTCTTGTGACATTAGTGTCTGAAAGGCAAACTATTTCTCAAGGTCACTGATTGCTATCTGTAGGAAAAAGAACTGAAAAATTAGCTGAAACAGTCAGTCCTAATTACGAATCAATGACTAATGTAAAGTAAATGGGGCATTGTGATATAAAAGTGAAATTAACTAAATGTGCCCTATTCCCATAGTATCAGCTATATAGTATCAGTATCATTATTGATTCTATATTGTATCAAATCTACTTCTTTTTCCTACTGACAGCACTCAGTGAGCTCTGACGATGGGGCTACAGTATACTGATTCCCGCCGGATTTCTCCTTTAATGACTGGTGTGTTCTTCCAACCTCATGATACTGGGTTGACCAGATGCTAAATTCTTCCTCTTTGTCCATTACTGTGAAGACTAAAAGCTGAGAGGAGGTGGATGTCCCAGTTGCTTCTAATGATCCTAGTCTGAATAGCTTCTAATGTTCCTATTCACTGTGTACAGTGAAGGTGTGTGACTGTACAGCCTCATGTGTTTAAATGAGTGGCAGGCAATGACTTAATAGCTCCATGTGAGAATCTGTCCTTGTGTGTATGTGTGTTTGTTTTTATGTGCAGTATGTGTGGGTTTTGTTGTGTGCACTGTGCCAGGGTCTTGAATCTGTGTGCGTGAGCAAGCTTCCAGATCATGTCACATATTGTACTTCTGGCCCATCGGGTTGCACCTGTCTACCAGAGTGAGAGAGGACTGACCTTTAGCATTGAGCACAGCACACCAAACATCCCCTCCATCTCTTGCCCGCTGTGCCACATGACCCAAGGACTCATTCCAGAGAGAGAGAGAGAAAGAGAGAGAGAGAGATAACAGGAAGCAATTAAGAGGTGAATAAACTGGCATTTTTTACTGGCATGGCTCTGTGAAACAGTGTTGCCAAAGTATACGATAACAGAAATTCAACATACAGATAGTTAGTTAGTTTCAGTTCACTCCCTAGCAGGATTCCCAGTCGGCGGTGCTGCTGAGTCGCAGGTTCGAGCCAGGGCGTGTGCAGGACTGGACCATCCAGGACGACGCAGATTGGACAAGTCTAGCAGAAAATTCTGTGCATGCATACACATTGTCCACAACAACAGGTACCAAAGGTGCCTTAAGCTAAACTGCTAACTGTGCGTCATCTAGTCTATAGGTAAGTGCACTTAGTTTGGGGTGCTAAGAAACGATTAAAACACTTGAATGGTAATCAACACATTCATGGTATAGATAGATACTTTATTGATCCCCCAGGGAATCACCAACGCTCCTTTTTACCTTCCCAACCCCATGTCAGATTTGTATTATTTAAAAGAGAAGTGATTCAATAAAAAGCACCATAGGTACCATATTTCAAAGTCATCTCTAGACTCCACAACTAAATTACATAAAGGCAATAGACGTTTTTGCACTTTTATTTCATTTTATTCTTTACTAACTGTAGCCGAGTTCTAAAAACAGACAGTATCTGAAGTCTAAATACTGGCAGTGGGCTTTTTCTCTAATTTTCATTGAAAACAAATTAGCATAGAGGCTGTCTTTGATTTTGATCGCTGATGTGGCCTATGTTAACCTATTATTAACCAGTTTTTAAGTATTTAAATACGTTTCAAAAAGTTTATTTGTATCCAAAACACACTATTTCACTGCGCCGCTTATGTTCATAACATTTGGGAGAAAAGTTGAGCACCAGAATATTTGCCATGGGATATTAACTTCAAAAAGGACTAATTTCGTGCCTACAACAGCAATCAAAGCCAATTTGCGAACTGATTGCATGTTATCAAGCGCAATTACATGTTTGGCCAAAGCCTACCAATGTGCTCTTTGAAAAAATGCTTCACCCTCTTTGATGGAATCGTAGATAAAACATGTTACATTTATTTAATGACGATGAAACAGCCCCCCTACCGCGCGAGGACAAACGCCTGCCTGAAAATGAAACGCCTTGAACGTGCGCCCCCCACCAATGTCGCTTCTCGAGCGGTGACAGCTCCCTTTGCGTTAAATGGCCGGGTGGTGAAGTGTCAGCACGTGACAGCGACACTTGGCAATTACGCTGATTGCACGTGAGTGTTTTGGGTATAGCCAGTTCGGCGTATCCGCCCGCCAGTCGTGAAAGAAGGCTCTATTTTGCCATATTTTCCCTCAGCTGAAATTGGTCTTTCTTGAAAACGTAACAGACCTCCCGCTTCTAAAATAATCATTTACCTGTCAGAGGCAGATTGGACCCCAGGGGTGAGACGCACCCCCGGGGATAATGGTGGACCGTCCTCGCCTATGTTTTTGACTGCCATCAAGAGTAGGGGTGGTAGGCTATTGCAGCTCATGTCTACCTGTCTAACGGCGGCTTTCTGTATCCCCGAAATTAACACTGCAGCTACTTCAAGCACTCGGGCGGTTGGTGATACATTTAAGCTGCAGGGGAAAATCATTAGTCGCCGGCCATTGCACTTGACACAAAACAGCACTAAGAAATGGTCAACATCTGATCTGTCCTCATGGGCTACCACTTCAGTTACAGGACTATGCAAGTAATATTTAGAAAGGCATTTTTTTCATCTATTTTTTTCTGTATAAGAATGTCTCCTTCATATAAATACATTTAGGGTGGCTTCAGAATTTTGTAATTATTACATATTGCTTATCAATAAACAATAATTGTTTTTTGTCCTTTTCAGCTTTCATAGACCAAGGGCATTTTTTTTTGGTTAAATAACAAATTGTTGTACAAGGCTGCCCTCTCATGGCAAATATGAGAAACACATCTTAATTTAGTGGTAAATTGTGTCACTGTAACCTGGCTCACAATGGACACAGACAAGCAATTTAGTTTTTTTTAAAGGTAAAAAGGTAACAGAGGTGTCTATGTTGATATTTAATATACACAGTGCACACATATAATGATTAAACACTATTTATTACCTCCCCAACATAAACGTAACTTGTTTGTTAATGCATTTTTGAATGAATGTTGGGCTGACATTTATTACATGGACTCACATTTATTGGTTGTCATTATGACCATTTAGCCCATTTAGCATGTTTGTATGTCTGTGTATTTATTGAGAAATATACAAAATAAATTACTTTATTTGTCCTTATAACCACATTGCCTCTCTATCACACCTTACCACATTCACTATCACATTCACACTATTAACTCTTTTACACACACACACACTGTAATACTTTATGGTGAGATAGTTGCAGACTGCCATAGAAACAACAAGGAGAGCTCAATGAGACCTTAAGCCACACTGGCATCTTTGTGTACAAATGTAATCCTTGATACAGCATTATCACCTTATCATTCACACGCATACATGCACACACACACACACACACACACACACACACACACACAAATCTATTCCTGGCCACTATTGTATCTATTGTGGCCATCTTTTTCGCAATCTTCTTCACAGACACACACACACACACACACACACAAACATCCCTCTCTCAATGTCTAGACACGTTGCTGCATGTAACCATTCTTGGCCACCATTCCCTCAATCTTCTCCAGCAGCTCTGCGACCTGCGTGGCCCTCTGCCTGCCATGGCCCAGGACATGGTACCTGCCCCCACACCTCCCTACCAGCCACTGGAGTTCCCTGTTTCGGAGCAGATGCTGCTGGGGGCTCTCTCCCAGCGCCTCCCCCCAGGTGAGCACCACCAGGCTGTATCTCCACGCCTCGTCCCCAATTGCTGACACTGTGGCCTGTACCACATTGCGGTAAGCTCGCGTGATGGCCAGGTAGGAAGGTATGAGGAGGAGGAATGCATGGGGACCAGGCTGTGACTGGGGGAGGCTCTGCAGGACATCCCGGTGCCAGTGTTGCTCTGGCCTACTCCTGCAGGAGCGCCACTTGAGACCGGAGGGCTCCACAAGGCTGACACTTCTGCCAGACACCTGACCCTTCCAGGGTGCCTGTCCATCTTCCAAGTCTGGGCCCAGGAAGATGGCACGAGCTGGATGGCGTGAAGACCCGGCTTCGCCTAAAAGCACCAGCCTAAGTTCCGGGACTTGGGGTGCCAGGTCCGGTGTGATGCTGAAAGCGCTATGAAATGGGTGGTAGTTTCCATCATCATAGTCTTCATCATCATCGGCATCCTCTCCCTCACTATTTGTTCTTGTTGAGACTTCCAGCCAAGATCCAGCAAGACTCTTTGTCCTGTTGGCCTCTATCTGATATACATGTCTTGCCTCCCACTGTCCCTCTGTGTCCAGCTGCCTTTTAAAACTGACCACTTCTGCTCCATGACTGGAGATGAGCTCCTCCAGTCGACTCTTCATGTCCATGAGTTTGTGGATCAACTCAGATTCTCTTCTCTCTAGTTCTGTGTTGTTGGGTTCATGCACCTTGTTCTCTATAACTCTGTTCCCATTTCTCTTTCTCTTCTGCTTCAAGAGATCATTCAGGGTTGTCTCTGTGTGGTTTAGCTCCGTCTCTGTCCTCTGCAGCTCTGCTGCATTTCTGCTCCAGCCTTTGGCACCAGGTGCCTCTGTCCCACTTACAAGTCGGAGTTCCATGTTGTACAAGTATTTTTCCCAATGCTCTAATTCCAAAACCTTTTCTTTCATGTCCTGCTCCTGATCCCTCAATTTTTTTTCTCTGTTCTCTATTTCAAGTTTTCTCTTGTCCACCTCCTGTCTGTCTCTAAGAAGGTTTTTGTTTGAGTGATTCATACACTCAGTTCCTGCATCAAGAGCTTTTTCCATTTTGACCTCCCATTGTCTATGGACGTCTTCTACCGTCCTGTGCTGATGTTGATATTTTTCTGTTTCATTCTCTTTAATGCTGATGAGGTCCTCTTTGCTGCTCTGTTGTTTTTCTGGGTCTTGTAGTTCTTGTTCTTTGTCCGTCATTTTCCGTCCCTGTCCCTGAATGGTTTGGAGATATCTTTCAAGGTCTTGTGACGTGTTGGCCTGATTTTTCTCCTGGCAGAGCAGCTCCAGTTCTCGTTTCTGCACATCACTTTCTCTTTTCTCCAAACCTTCCTCTTTCCTCAGTAAATGCTTTTCTCGTATGACAATTTCGCAGTTCTTGTTTTCAAGGTCAGCAAGTCTCTTCCTGAGTTTGTCCTCTCTTTGAGCAATGTCTGCTAATTCTTCTCTGTCATCCCCCAGTGTTTTAGCCATATCATTTAGCTCACGCTCCTTACCTTTTAGATTTTCCTCTATGCTGATGAGTTCCTGTTCTCTATTTTCTAGTTCATTGGTTCTTTGTTCTAGTTCATATTCTTTGTTGTTTAGCATACCCACCTGTCTCACAATGTCTTCTTTTTTGCTCTTCATCTCCTCTAAGCTCTTTTCCAGTTCAACTTGACATCTTTCTACTTCCTCCTCTTTTTTCATCACTGACTGATCTCTTTCTTGTAGCTCTTGTTCTTTTTTCTGAAGTTCACTTTCTTGTCTATTCATGTTTAGCCTCTGGTTGTCCAGTTCATTCGCTTGATTTCTGAAGTAGTGTTCTTTCTCCTGAAGGTCAGTTTCTTTTTTCTCCAGAATGACAGCTTGTTTTTCTACATCCGCTTCTTTCATTGTAGATTCATTAAGTTTCTGCAACACTTGTTTTTCTCTGTCTGAAAGGCCCTGTTCTTTACTGCTAAGCCGTTGTTCCAGACCTAAAAGGTGTTTTTCTTTTTCCTGTAGTCCCTGATACCTGTCGTCCATTTCCTGGGAAATGTTCTCATATTTCTCTTCTTGCTGTTTCAGGGCTTGCTCTTTTTTGTCCAGTTCATTTTCCCTTTTCTTCACATTCTGTTCTCTCTTGCGGCAGACTTCTTTGACCTCATCTTCATGCCTTTGAAGTTCTGCCCTTTGCGTCTCAATCTCTTCTTTGGCAGAGATCAGTTCAAGTTTACCATTTTTAATTTCTTGCCTCTCGTTTGTTAGCATCTCATCTATCCTTCTTAGCTCTTCTTTCTTTTTGTCTGTCTCTTCTCTATTCCTTTCTATCTCCTGTCGAACTCTGTCAAATTCTCGACGTGTCTGCTCTGATGTGGATTTTAGGTCTTGAAGGCCCTTTTCCAATTTCTCTTCTGTAGCTTCCAGCTCATTCCCTCTCTTGTCCAGTTCCTGAATTTTCACCTTCAGCACACAGTCTCTCTCTGTCAAGTCACTCTCCATTTCTTTTAGAGTAAGATGGAAGTTCCCCATGTCTTTTTCTTTAAGGGCAAGTTCCTCTGTTGTCTTTTCAAGTTCATTCTTTTTGCTTTCAACATTAAGCTCTCGTACAGCCAGTTTTTGTTCCAGGTGTCTTATTTCTTCCTCTTGCTTTTGTAACTGTGATTCCTTCTCATTTATTTCTTGCTCTCTCCCCATTAGGCATTCAGTTTTCAGTTGATAATTTTGTTGAATATGCTCCAGCTCTTGCTTTTGTTGCCCAATTTCAACCTCCTGTTTCCCTAGGTTTTGCTCTCTCAATCTCAGGTTGTTTTCTTTCTCTGTCAGTTCTACTTCCCGTCGGCTGAGCTCTTCTTTGTCATTCTGCAGCTCCTTCATCTTGTTTGTGAGATGTAGTTCAGACATTTTAAGCTCACCTTCCTTTCTGCTCAGCTCCTGCTCTCTCTCAGCATCTTGCAGGTTCAGCTCGTCTTGTCTCTTGGCCAGCTTCTGCTCATAGTACCCCTTCATCTCACTCATCTGGATCTTCATGCCCTCAATCTTCTTTTGCATCTTCTCTGCCTCTCTGCATTGTGTCTCATTTGTCTGCTGCAGTTCAGTGGCCTCATTCTGGTGCTGCTGTGCCGCTTCGAGAAGCTGGGCCTCCTTGTCTCGCAACATTTCCCAACCCTGCTGCAGCTGATCCTGCAGCTCAGCCTTTCTTTTCTCATGACTGGCCCTCTGGGTCTGGAGGTCCCTTTGGAGGTCTTCGTTCCTCTGCCTGAGCTGTTGAAGTTCTCCCTCTATCTCCTGCCTTCTCTCTTGCAGGTTGTCCTCCTGCTTCTGGCTTTCCTTTAGCTGCTGCTGCACCTCCACCAGGTGTTTCTCTATCTCTCGCATCTCCTCATCTAGATGTCTAATGGCATTGTCTTTTGTCTCCAAGACCAGTGCCTTTTCAGCTTCTGCTCGTTTAGTCTCCTGCTCGTGCTGGGATTTCATTTTCTCTTTTTGCTTCTCATTCCTTTCAATCTCTGTTTTGAGGGTCTCCTCTCTTGCTTTGTGATCCTCTTCCATGTTCTTTATGAGGAGTGCATGTTCAGATTCTTTTCTCTGGAACTCAGCTTTTGCATCACTCTGGTCCCTCTGGATTTGCTTAACTGTCTTTTGCAGCTGGTCTGCCTCTCTATCTTTCTCTTGGTTCAGTCGTTTCAGAAGAATGACCTCTGCCTGTGTTTCATCAATTTTTTTCTTCATTTCAGCTGCTTTTTTCGCACTTTGCTCCTTGTGCGAGCGATGAAGCCCAGCAAGCTCCTCCTCTTTCTCACAGAGTGCATTTTCCAGCTCTTTGTGCCTCTTTAAACTCTCACTGTTTTTCTTCCTCTCCTCCTCAATCTCCTTTTTGCAGCTCTGATTCAATTGTTGAAGCCTCGAAAGCTCTGAGATCTTCTCCTGAAGGGCACCTCTCAGTTTCTTTATTTCTTCTTCTTGTTTTGCTTCCATCTCCTTTTGCTTTGAAACCCTCTCTATTTCCTTCTTTTTATTCTCCATTGCGGTATCCTTCATTTCTTTCTCTTTTTCTTGGAGCTGCTTCTTCATCTCATTCTCTTGGTCCTTCAGCATCTTGTTCATCTGTGTCTTCACTTGGAAGATCTCATCAGTGCACCTTACTTTTAAGTGCTCCATCTCTTTCACTGCATGATCCATTCTTGCTGTCCACTCCTCATTCTCTCTCTTCCTTTTGCTCTCCATTTGTACTTTCTCCTGCTGCAGAGCCAAATTCTGTCGCTCCAACTCCAGTACTTTCACTTGCTGCTCCTCCACCCTCTCTGTTAGCTCCTCCACCTCCCGACACTTGTCCTCTGCCTCCATAGTTGCCTCCTGCTTCTCCTGGAAGATGTGATGCAGCTCGTCAGCCAGGCGGCTGTTCTCCAGCATCAGATCCTGGATCTCTTGCTCCTTGTCCTCCGTCAGCCAAGTCATTCTCTCCTCCAGTTCACTCATGAGGCTCCTCTGGTCCTCCCCTCCTTTTTCTGGGGTTCCCTCCCTCCCTCCAGCCTCCTCCTCTCCCCCTCCTCCTCCTCTTGGGCTGTGCTTTCCCTTCTCCCTCTTCCTGAGGATGCTCCAGCGGAGGCTCTTCACCTCCCCCTCTCTGAGCCTCTTGAGTTCCTTCTCCTGCCTTTGTAGGCGCTCAGTCAACTCCCGCAGCCTCACATGGTATCGCTCATTCTTGGCACGACCGAGCTGCTGGATGTCATATATAAGTGGAAAGAAGGCTTCGCACCGGTTGCCAGCCACCATCCTTTCCACCTTAGAAAGATAGAAAGAGATCACATAGGAAAATTGTGAAAATTGTGAAACCAGCTGCTTAGGCTTAAACAAAAGAAAGGTAGTTTGTTCATAGGTCACAAAGGAAAATTCTGAATTTTACACACAATCCTGATACGAATAATCATTACAAAAATACCTTGTCAAGTAGTTCGACCACCTGTGTTGTTGGTCGAGCCATTGTTGTTTTCATTGTTGCTGTGGTGATGGCAGTGTTGCTGAGAACATGATAACGGTTACCACAGTGCTGCACCAGCTGCCGCAGGTGCATGCCACCACTTTCGATGTGCTGCTCAGCTGACACACCCGGGCGTAGCTTGTCGCCATGGGTGAAGAGGAGCACAGTGTGGCGCCACACACCCTCTCCCAGAGTCATCACCATGTGTTCCTCCAAGCAGGACAGCACTGCTGCTGTCACCACCACGTCTACACGCAGCGTCACCAACACTGCATGGGGCCCCGGTGGGCAAAGCGCCACCCCAGCAAAGATCTCGCGCTTCACCCTCTCTGGGGTGCCCCCCTCAGGACCGCCCTCCCAGCCGGGGGTGTCAACCACAGTCAACTTGCGGCCCCCCACTTCAGCTTGGGCCCTGGCACTCTCCTCTGTGGCAGTGCCTGCCTGGAAGAGCGCCTGGCCCAGGAGGGTGGCGGCAGCAGAGGTCTTGCCTGTCTCTCGCTCTCCCAGCAGGAGCAGCCTGAGCTCGGGCAGACGTCGGCCTCCCCTGGAGAAGAGTTGTCTGTCCTCCTGCTCTTCCGAGGGTGGATGGTCACCTGTTGCAGGGGAGAAGGGAGCGATATGAGATGCTGAATCAAAAAGTGGAGAGGTTTTATAGTAATGGTGTTAGTGAGTAGTGTTAGTGAAACTACACAGACACACAAACACATACATATATATTCATCAAACTGGAGACAATGACACAATCTCATTGTCTCTTCCTGTCGCATTCACAAACCCACACACATACATAATGTCTCTCTTACCCCACACAAGCACACAAACACATTTTCACAAACTCGAGACTTTAACATGTAATTACTGTCTCTCTCACACAGACCTGGACAAATACACACTCTCTCTCTCAGCTGACACACACTCAAAAGCACAAATATTCTCTCTCAACACAAACACTTATACACACACACACACACACACACAGACATGTTGCTGACTCTGACTTACTGAGTGCAGTTCTGATGCAGCTCCTCAGTGCCTGTGCTTCCATCTGCCGCTGCTTCTTCCTCCTCTCCCGACCCCTCCTCTGCCCCTCTGCCTCCAAACCCTTCAGCTGTGGCGACGGTGCCAACCCAGCCTCCAGATGCCCTCCTCCGGCCGCTGTCACCATCTCCTCTAGCTTGCCCAGCAACTCAGCGACCTGCTGCCTATGGTCACTGTTGGTACCCCTGGCACTGCTGTGGGAAGGGGAGGCGATCCGTTGTCGGTTCTCTATCACGTGGCACCTGCCCCCACACCGCTGCATGAGCTCACGGAAGGCCTCCCTCTCTGCACGCGGTGACGTCTCCGCACCGGGGCCATCAATCGGACCATGTTCGTCGCCGCGGGTTACCACAAGCATGGTGCGGTCCCAGGCGTTATTGCTGCCTTTGGTGTTGGTGCTCAGCATGGCCAGGTGGCGCTCAGCCTGCTGAACGAAGTCGTGTGTAACAGAAGCGCGTGATCGCAGGACCAGTAGGAGGGCGTGAGGGCCGGGCTGGCACAGAGAGGCGCTGCGGGCCGTCTCGAGGGTCACCCAGGCCGGCGTGCCATTGGCAGAGTAGTACCATTCCCAGCCGGGGGTGTCCACCACCAGAACACGACGGCCCATCACCTCCCCTCTCTGCTTGGCGCATTCCTCAGTCCAGCGGCCCACCTCAAACCCCCTTGCCGCTCCCAGAATGGTATTGCCCGTGGAGCTTTTGCCTGCGCCCCGACGGCCCAACAGAACCATTCGCAACTCTGGCAGGCAGGGTTGTCCAGGCGGGCTGCATAGTTCTGCGAGGTCAGAGAAAGAGAGAGTGAAATAGATTAATTTCCAAAAAAAGCAAATGAAAGGTGTTTGTGTGCGTGTGTGTAGTGTAAGAACTTTCAAATTAACATTTGCTTTAGCAAGTCACTGGCTATTCTCATTTGCACTACACTTGCATTATTATGTTTCCCTGATCATTTTTTACAAAATTCTTGAATAATGTATTATTTGTATGTTGATAGCTGCCTATGTATATTGTTCATTTTCTATTGTGTATTGTCATGTGTCAAAAGTACTTCTTGCCCTGTTTGTATACTGATGGATGTCCTTCAGTGCAAAACACTGACAAAAATCAAATCCCTTGTATATGCAAGTATATTTGGCCAATAAAACCAGAATCTGATTCTGATTTACTAGGAAGGGTAGTAAGAGAAAGATTCAGGTTGGGGGTTGGAAATGGGAAATGTGAATCACATAGATTATTAGAACAGGATTTTAATACTTCTGTCCACATCAACTCCACTTCTGTAATGAAAATGTGTATGTTGTTTTCATAAACTGGTCAATGTCTGCAAATAACACTGTTTACATTATGCTATGATGGCCACGAAAGTGCTGTATAGGATGACCAAATGTGGTTTTAATCAGCAAAAAACAGTATTATGTTGTTAGTGGTATAGATCAAGCCTAATGCTCTTTAGGAATTGATGAATGATTTTTATCAATATTGATCAACTAAATCCTTCACTACTAATCCAGATACAGAGAATGGCATATGTGCATATAATGAGCATGTTCTTACTCATAGAGGCAGATAAATAGAAAGACAGACAGACACAAAGATAGACCTCACAGCACATCAAAGAGCAAGGATGTCTCTTTGGTGAATAGAAAGGAAGACCTTCTGAATCCCTGCCCACTAAGATAAGCAGAAATAAACACAACTCACTCCATGCACAATAGTCTTTTGGGTTTGAAGTGCATGTTATCTGTCAGACATGCTGACTTGTCATGCCATGTCTAAGGGGAAGGCTGTGAATCTGTTTGCTTTTGAAGTGTTAAAGTGAAAACAATGTGAAATTCCTCACACACAAATTGAAGCATCTACTTTCTCTTATTTTCTCTTTACATACTTTTTTAGTTATAAATCTGCACATAAACCCCTTTCCTGTCTTTTGTCTACGCTGACTGCAGTCTCAGCTACTTCCTGTCTGCCGTGGCGCTCACAAGGTGGAAGTGCTGAGGGGTCACGTGACTCCAACCTGTGGTTTTCAGAGACCTCTACTTCACACGCAGATGCCATACAGAGGCAAACACACACACACACACGCTTGTATACATATTCTTCCATCCAGAATATTGTTTTATGTAGCTGGGGCGCTTTCATCAGAGAGAGAGAGAGAGTGTGTGTGTGTGTGTGTGTGTGTGTGTGTGTGTGTGTGTTTGTGAGAAAGAGAAAAGGGGAGAGAGAGGCCTGCCGACACACACACACACACACACGACACACACATTCAGATAGCTGCACTCTCACACACACATTCGCATAATTGCACTCTCTCTGACACACATACGCACACACAAACACACACTAACACACACACCCTCATACTGTACACAGAGTGAAGCAGGAAGTGTGAGCCTGTTGCAATATCTCCGGAAACTTTAAACGGTGTGGTTTTCAGTCCTCTAACAAAATGCCTTGTGGTCACTACATGAATTTCTGTGTGTGTGTGTTTGTGTATGTGCATGTGCTTTGTGGTCAGTACATTTGGGTCTTACGTCTATATCCAATCAAACACCATTTGGTGTTCTAACAAAATACCTCATGGTTAGTACATCTCTCTCTCTCTCTCTGTCTGTGTATGTGTATGCCTTGTGGTCAGTACATGTACTGACCAAATGGAAAGGAAACGTGGAACCAAATGGAAAGGAAACGTGTAAACATGACAGTGTAACGACACATGCTGCAGACTTGAGGGTTGTTTTTTTTTTTTGCAGTGAGAAATGCTCCCTTTCTCTCTCCAATGTTAACACGTGGGCATACACACTGAATATCTTAGCTTTAGCTATGTAACTTTACAGACTGACAAATTACCTCTCTTTCTTGTCATTTTTTTTAATGGGATTAAATTGAGAGAAAATAATTATTTTCTGGTCCCAGTTCATATAAACAGTGTATTGCGCATATGATGCAGTTCATCTTACAACTGTCAAATCACATCATTGTTATAGTTTGTAATTCCAGGGACTACAGTCTGTAAGTGACATCACTAAAGATCACTTTAGTTTTAGGCCAATAATCACAGGATAAAAGACACCACATAAGGTGTACCATTCCATGAAACACTGCTGTTAATGCCTTTACCTTATCGCTAACAGTGACATGCTTTAAACCAGATAAGAACGCAGTCTGCTGAGCACCCTCACTCAAACTCAAGGGTGTAGACATAGGTGACGTGTGCCCACCAATATTTTTCATTAAAAAAACATATTGATAATCTCTACTTGTCTACATGTTTTAAATGTGTAAAATGCTTTACATGCAGGTTTGTTATGTCCCCACCAAGGTTTAGACCAAGCCAAACCATTGTACGAATTCTGATGTGATTTTAAAGATGATCCAACCAAAGCACCAACAACCAACAATAAAACCAGACTGGTCCAGCTTGACCTGTTAAAACCAGCATGTCCCAGCCTGACACACTAAACATTGCTGGTGGAGACTGGTAGAGTAGAGTATGACTGGTATAGGCTAGTGGCCATCAAATACTAGTCGAACCAGCTGATTAATCAATGTTCATACAAAAACACACCTTAAGCATGCAAAGGAACTAGCTGAGAGAGCCATCTTAAACCAGCTAAAATCACCTATATTAGCCTAGGCTATACTGTGTTACTATATGTAATTCTGTAAAACAATGTAGTACAAAATTCTAGATGTGTCAGTCATATGCACGCACGACCTTTGACACATCACATACAGACAATTAATCTATGTGTAATCAAGTTCTTCCATCTTCAAGTTCTTCCCACAATCATTAATCAAAGACGAGGGGTTAACAAACCTCATGATAAGTTTCGGACAAAGAAAGGACTCACGTAAGATGATGAAAGGGAGACAGCAAGAAATGTATTTAAGCATGACAATTTGTATTGTAAGGTGAGTTTGTACGGCGGCAGTCTAACATACACGCTGTGTCAGGCCCCCGGATTCATTACAATAAACCTCGAGGAATTTTGTCTTTGCCACTACACATGTTGAGTCGTCTCTGTTAGTTGTTGGAGTTTCTATTTTTAGTTTACAACAACTACATCATCCAGATGTGAGTGTATCTTAGCCAATATAAAATAACTTCAAAAAATCCCATGAACACTTACATACAGTAGTTTTAGCAATATAAAACAACCTAAACATTAATCCTACAAACATACTCCAGTAGTTTTAGCCAATATAGAAAAGGTTAAAGGACTGGTCCCTGGTCACACTTACACAATATCGAACTGTACCTCATATCAAACTCAACCTGGGCACTGTTGAGTTGCTGTGTTCTGGGATCTTTGCATTTAGCACCTCTTTGTTACTATAACAATCTGCCACCCCAAATAATCTCAAAGATGAAATGGAACATTAGTGTTTATTCCGTTACAAGTGCACTCGCATACCGTACCCCGGCAATCACACTCACTAGTGAAACAAACTGGACTTCAGAGGTCAAGTGTCCTCGGGCTTGGTACATATTGCCTAGTGTGAGTATGCTCTTAGAGATACTCCAGTTGTTTTTGGTCATCCAACTTATGAGAGTAAAGGCACATCGAAAGAACAACTGCACTGGAATCATTCAGGAGTTTACTGATCAATTACATTTGATGGTGTATTGACTTCTGTATGCTCATGGAAGTATGTTTAACGCAGAACTACAAACACACAAAGAGAGAAAGAAAGACAGAGAGAAAGACAGGAGAGAGAGAAAGAGAATAGGCTTACAATTTCTTTCTTTCTCTAACCCATAGTGTCACCCCCCCCCCATACACACACACACACACACACACACACACACTGCTGCTGCTGCTTCCCTGCAGTATATAAGTGGAAGCAGGCCAGCTGTTAGCATTGCCTGGACCAGATTGTCAGCTCCTGAACCCTGACGTCCTCTCATCTCTGTTGTCTAACAGGTTAGTCTGTGTGTGTGTAGGTGTAGGCGTGTGTGTATCATCATTAGTAGTTATTAAATAACCATTTTGTTTGTTGTTATTGTTTTTAGGCGTGTTGTATATTTTTTGTAAGAACAGTTTGTAAGTACCGTCTTAAGTTTACTTTAAGAACTATGTGAAATGAATATTCATGGGTACATGTTACAGTATGTTAGTGATGGGATGTTATGTGTTTAATACTGTTCATGTTAAGTTTAATGGTGTGATGTGGTCCATGATTAGTACATGTCAAATTCAGTGATGTGCTCATGATATGCTTAGTGATATGGTCAGTGATTAGTGTTATATGTAGTGATGTGATGTGCTCCATGATTATTACATGTTATATTTGGTAATGTGATTTAGATTTGGTTAGATTTAAAAAGAGTTTTATAAAAAATCATCATATCATAGTGATCATACTGCGTCTTTGGGTCTTCCTTATCATGAATCATAGTGTGCCCTACAGTTTAGCTAGCATCTGTGTGCATGTCTGGACGCTGAGTATACAATTATCATAAACATAAATAGTGAGTGTTACTGCAGATATAAGCTATAACATCATAACATACCCGAACGAACCCAAATGTCAACTATGTCAGTAGATAGATAGATAGATAGATAGATAGAAAGATACAGATAGATAGATAGAGAGAGAGAGAGATCAATTACAGGTGTGATAAATAAAAGGGATATATATGGAGACAATACAAGAGACTATCGGTAACTGATAAGAAAAATAAATCCCTTTATCAATCTTTTCTTGAATTCTACTTGTGCATGTGATCACCACACTGGTCTGTAAGCGAGGATACAGTTGTATGTGTTTGGATGCATGTCTGTATGTGTGTGTGTGTGTGTGTGTGTGTGTGGGGGGGGGGGG
>JAGFZM010000219.1:318387-341130 GCA_017657215.1 Limnothrissa miodon
TCCACAGGCATGTATAGATGTGGTCCTTCCTCAGTCAATGCCATAAAGCATGGCATGATCTGCTTTCCCTTTGACTCTCCGTTTGTGTTTGCAGAGGTAAGGACCCATGACATAAATCACATCCATCACACCTCAAATATTCATGTACCCCCTAAATGTTCATGGTGTTCCCCATAAGAACAATGCTTTACTCTGAGACTCTGAGTCTGTTGCCAGCATTATTGGGTCTAACACGGATTATAATTCATTTAAATTTCTTTTTATTTGTTCAGCACCTCTTACAATAGTCTTGTCTCATGGCAAATGTAGTCTAAGTAGTCTAGGGGTAGTGGTAACACACACACTCACACTAACCTGGAGTAGTGAGAGTTTCTGAATGTTTTATTGTGACTGTACTGAGAATATTTAATGTCTCTCAGGTGAACAGTGATGTAGTGTTCTACCAACGGAGCCGGGATGGGTCCCTCTTGCCTGTGAAAAAGAACACAAAGCATGTTGGTCGTCTGCTTCTGACTAAAGCCATTGGTACCAATGGGCGTTGTGAAATCACTAGTTCCTACAAGTTCCCCGAGGGTGAGAAACATCATGATCACAAATATGACAAATATATAAATATAAAATATGAAGTGTATATGAGTATATATCGAATAACAGTCAGTCAGAAATTGTTTAGTCTTTTCACTGTGCACCCTCCAGCAGACAACTACTATTGCTTCCAGTTTATTGTTACATGGCCTCCCCATGCCACCATATCACCATACATTTCCAACATACTGCACTCCTGGCAAAGCTGAGACATGCATAAGACTTCCTCTTATGCCCTCTGGTGTTGGTTGCCGGAACTGCACAACCCTTATGTAAACAAGTGCCTTTTACCTCACTACATTTGAAAGCAAAATATTGTACTTTTGACTTCACTTCATTTTTAATGTCAACAGGAAGTACTTGTTACACAGAGACACTGGTTTTGAGGTGATTTCACATTTATTATGAGTAACCATACCAATTTTGACAGTTGCTGAATTTGAACTTAGCTATCCTGAGCTTAGTTATCTTTTGCAGAAGTAATGTTAATAATTATGATTATATGAACAGTAAGAACTGTTCATTTCACCTGTTGTTTCACACCTATATGTAAAGCAAGAAAACAGTCAATGCTGTACCAAATTTGGTGATGTTTCCGGAACTGTACTACACCATTGACTCCACGTACAGTCATTGTACTGAACTGCACTACGGCTTAGCCTCCAAAGTTCACTAATTTACTGTATATTTTTCTCCAGGCAGTGCTCTCTAGTGTTGTTTGCCGGTACTGCACAGAATTGGTGCCCAGTGAAGTTCACGTCTGGATGTTCTCTTTCAGGCAGTGCTGAGGAGCGAACAGTGCTGGAGAAAGCAGAGAAGTACGGCACCCAGAGTCAGTGTGTGCCAGGCCCTGCTCCTGATGTGGAGCTGATTTTACCCGCCCTGGAGGTGACGATCGGAGACAACTTTGAGCTGACTGTGACCCTGAAGAGTCACAGTGGGGACCGGCGCACAGTGGACCTCTATGTCAGTGGCACCGTGGTGTTTTACACAGGAGTCCCCAGCACTGAGATTGTCTTCAAGCAACTCACTCTCAGTGTGCCACCAAAAGGAGGTGATAGGTATCTCTGTCTCTGTGTGTGTGTAGATTTGTTTATGTGTTTATCCACTATAGATAGAGGTGTGTGTGTGTGTGTGTGTTTGTGTGTGTATATGACTGTGTCAATTTCAGGTTTATAGTTTATAACAGAATTGACTACTTTTCACATAGAGGCTAGGAATGTGACCTTTAATGTCCAGTGTACCACACTGGAGCTAGGAAGGTTACATGTAATGTCCAGTGTATCGTGTAGGGGCAAGTCAGGTGACTTTTAATGTCTGGTGCAGGCATCACCCTTGTGCTTCTTGTGTTACTCGAAATACTGTATATTTTATTCAGGAGAAATCCTTGAAATGCACTGACAGTACAATTTCCAGTCAACTGCCATGTTCAGATGTGGTATATTAAAAATAAAAAGCTTGGCAATAACTGTCCATTAGTTGAAATGTCCATACTGTATATTGTTTATTTACATCATGGACCTTTAATATTTCTCTGTTGTATTCTACAGAGGCTAGCAATGTGATTGAGGTCCATGCTGCTGACTACATGAAGAGTCTGGTGGAACAGGCCAACCTGCACTTCATCGTTACCGGGAAGGTGGAAGAGACAGGCCAGATTGTCACGGCGATGCTTACTGTTGCCATGCGTAAACCCAAACTCGCAGTCAAGGTGTGCTAACCTGCTTTTGTCTGATGCTTACATCCAATCCCTGAGCTCAGTCAACTTTTTGTTGGATTCAAGTATTTCTTTCATTTCATTCTTTCTCTAAGATAATAAACATAATAAACTGCTCACTCTCTTACCATAATTAGGTTAATTAATTAATAACAAGGTTTACTGCACAAAATATAGCTCTGAGGAAATAAGCTATGGAAGAGGGATATGCTATGGCAATGCATATATCCAATTCTCTGCACCTAATGTTCTGATTTTTCTTTATAGTGTTTATAGATGTGTATTATAAGTTTACAAACTGCAGATACAACTTTGATTTTTGAATTAGCCTAAAACCCTATCCTGAGGTTTATACATAGTGTGACTTATTATTTGGGAAATTACTGTCCCCGTCCCGTAGGTAACAGGCAATCCCAAGTTGAGGAAAGAAATGTTTGTTACAGTAGAGTTTGCCAACAACTTCAAGTTTGACCTGAAAGATGTAGATTTGCGAGTGGAGGGGCCTGGATTGATGACTCCTCATCGCAAGTTTCAGAGGTGAGACATGCACACAACACAGGCCAAAAGTGGTATATGTATGTGTGTGTGAGAGAGAGAGACAGTAGAGGTGGGACTTGCACATAACACAATGCCACAACTGGTGTGTGTGTGTGTTTGTCTGAGAATAAACACATACATGTTGTTTGCCTGATTTACAGTACTGTCTCTGTCTGTCCCTCTTACACCCTAATAATGTAAAACATTTTACATTAATGATATGTGCTTTGTGTTCATTGAAACACATAGACTAACTGTAATTATTTGTGTGTCTCTGTTTGTGTATGTGTGTGTTTTGCCAGCCTGATTCCTTCTGGCACCACCATGTCATGGACCCAGAGTTTCTCCCCGTGGAGAGTAGGTCAGAGCAAGCTGATGGCCAGCCTGGACTGCGAAGCTCTCCGACAGGTACACAACTGCTCACAAAAAGTCTCTCATAAACAAACAAACAACAATAATGATTGGGCTGATGATTGCAACAAGCTTGTAGACCATTTAGGTAGTGCAGCATGATTGTAGACCATTAGGTGGTAGCGCAGCATACTTGCAATCCATTAGGTGGTAGCGCAACATGCTTTTAAACCATTAGGTGGTAGCGCAGCATGCTTGTAAACCATTAGGTGGTAGCGAAACATGTTTGTGTAGCCAATCTATTGAGTAGAGTTGACTTTTGCTTGAAATCACATACATTTATTGACAGTTCTTTATCTGAAAAATACTGTACAGTAAAATGTCTCTCCAGCTAAAATCTAAACTAAAATCTGCTCTACTGGCTGGAGTGCTATTGTGTTATGGCACACATTAGTGTCATACTTTTGCCACATAGTGGACTCGCTATTGTAGTTATGAATGAAATCCTAAAAATGGACTGCATGTATTCTCTAAACCTTCACAAAAAATAGATAAAAAAAATCTTGTTGTATTGAGGCTGCCACAAGCATACTGTGCTACCACCTAATGGTTTACAAGTGTTTTAAACCATTAGGTGGTAGCACAGTATGCTTGTAGATCATTACATGGCAGCACAATGTGCTTGTAGACGAGAAATTGTGGGTCAAAATCTAGATGTCACCATTGTAAAAATGTTGGTAATGCAAGATAAAACTTTCAGTGTAAAAACACCTGCTAAATATGAAGGTCTTAATGATCTTCTTATACGAGTGTTCTCTCTCTGGCCATTCAGGTGTCTGGAGAGGCTGATGTCACCATTCAGGACTAAAGAGAAGAGTGACAGAAAAAAAGAGCTTGTGAGGAAGAGAAGGAGATACTTTGTCTCCTGTAGAAAAGTGGAACATTTAAAATCCAGCTCATCCCGAAAGTATCTGTGATAAATCACTTTTTTGTATGCTACTAAATCTCAAGTACTCTCACAGTACTTCAGACCTGAAACATGTAGGCCTGTGCTATAGAAACAGGAGTAGGCCTATTGCATGTTCTGACTGAAATTGTTACATTTCAGTTGTTTTCCACCCTTTACTCTCTTTGACTAAATCTATACCTCTAAGCCATTTAATAAAGCCAAAATAGAAAGAAAGTCTGATTTTTGGTGAATTTATTTAAAGCAAGTCAACAGTCAGTCAACCCGTAGTCCTGTTTTTTTCAGGGTTGCAAAGTGCTTTGATAGGGTTACAAACAAATCTAATTTGGTGCAACATGGGCTAAATGATGAATCGCCAGCCATCACTAATTGATGAGGGCAAAAAACTTATGATAATGGATGAAGTCAACTCCAGTTTGGACCCACTGCAGTTTGCATACAGGCCTTGTAGGGGAGTGGATGATGCTGTTTGCACTTTATTGAACTTGATTTTAACACACTTGGAGGCAGCTAGCTCATTTGGACGTGTCCTTTTTATTGACTTTTCATCTGCTTTTAACTGTATTCAGCCTCATATCTTAGCTGATCGGTTACAAAATCTACACAACATTGATTCTGGCTTGATATGTTGGCTGATGGACCTTGATGATTCATTGTGACATGATGCGACTGAGGGATATACCGGTATTTGCTGACTTCCTCATCTCCAGTTGAGAATGTAGAACTGATAAAAGATGAGTGGTGGAACATCTTCAAACTCCAAACTGTTAAGTAAAAAAGATAAGGACCCAAGAGAAGACAGGACAAGACCAGGCATTAAACCCACTATGTGTAAGTTTTATTTTTTTCATATGAGAATTTCTCCCATCTATCGGTGAAGTCGTATACTGCACACGTTTGAATAAAATGTATTAGCCCTTCCCTTCCCACGGTCCTCATTTTGAAAATGGCGGCTTAAAATGGATATTCTCATTTGGTACCCAGCCACATCTATATATAAATGGAAATTACCAAGTTTACAGGAACACTACAATTTATTCATGGAGGTAATTACCATCGTTTTACATTATATTTTTAAAAGAAAAAATGTATTTTTAATAAAAGACGAAGATAAATAGAAGATAAATCCTACTACTACTTTAAATAAGTAAATAGACAGTTTCAGTTCAGATCTTGGTCCAATAGCAACAAGGGAAAACTCCACAAGACTGGCAAAACAGAATAATCCACCAGGCAGACAGAACAATCCACAAGCAGGGAAATAGTTTAAAGAAACCAGAACAATCAAACTGATGGCGACAAAGTGACAAAGAACAAATCTGCCACAAAACACTAAAAGACTGGACATAATATAGGGGAATAATGAGGTAATGAGCTTGCTAGGACAGACAAATGCAAAAAGTGGTGGTAAGGAAGGGCAATGGTCCATGGCTAGAGTGGATGGTGTTACGCCCCACCTAAAGGTGGCCCTACTGGGGCAAACAACAATGCAACACTGACCAAAAAAAAACAACATAAAACACCTTTTAAAGCAACACCCAACCAGTGGGAATTATTTATAGTAGTATACTATACAGACAATAGAACAAAACATAACAAAGTCCATATTAGAAAGCCCAGGGTTAAGTCAATCACCTTCAAGGCACCTAAGCAGTGCTACTGTAGGAATCCATGACAAAGGAAACAAACCACACAGGGAACACAAAACACATGCAGCCGTAACAACAAGAATATGGTCACAATCGAAACACGAAAAGTCACTTGGAACCTCTGCCAAGGTGGGACCAAGAAAGTTTGTGTTCGCCTGTACCAAGTTTGCTTTCAATTTGGCAGCAAAGCACCCCCAAACCATCACACCTTACGCATGCCTCACGGTGGGAACCTCACCCATCCATTCACTTTTATGGGACTGCAAAAGACAGGGCCATTTATTTTAATGCTGCTCATGTGTATACATTTCTGTCCTTATTTACTTTAACTATATTCCTGTGATTTAAAGCGATAGGTCAAAGTAATGTCAATCATAACCCTGTAGCTGAATGAGCTTGCAGCATGCTCTCATGTGGTCATAGAATTATATTCAAAAGCACAGTATGCAAGTTGTTTTTAAAGTCATTTTCCAGCTTCAAAGTTCATTGTATGAAGGCTCATTATGGGGGTGAATGAAGACTTTTGGGACCCCCCTCACGTATTCACACAGTTACAGTATATGCAACATTTAAACAGCTCCCCGAAACTCAATGGAAGTGAAATTGAAATGAAAATTACCATTGCTGGTTCCTCTGCTTTGTTTTGTAACCCAATAGATTGGTGTAAAACTACCACAATGCAGCTTGCCTGGTACTGCTTTAAATTCAGATGAGGAAAAATATCAGTTTTTATACCAAACTATATGTACAAGGAGTAAGAATGTAACAGAAAAAAAATCAAAGAACCAGTTATTCTGCTCTCTCATTTTTCGTGGATTAAGCATATCGCATGAGTGGAAGTGGTGTTGTTGGCCAATATCAGCCTTCGGCTTCGTGCCTACGGCGAACCACAGCCGTGGCGATATTGGCCAACAACACCCGACCATGAGTGTGATAATGCTTTTATACAGTTCCATTGCCAACAAAAAAAGATAACAGAGTGCATTTTTAGGAAGGATAATTTATTATTTGCCATTGTTTTTTTTTTATCCCAGTTCCTCCGCTATGCGAAGTAGGTCTAACCCAGAACGCGTGTAGTTGCTATGCAACAAATAGTTACTCTCATTTGCAAGGTGAGGCTGCCTCACTGTATTACTTTCGTGTCGGCTCTTCTCAATGCTGTCCAGCTTGTCGGGGTTTAACAGGGCGCATCTACAGTATGTGCTTGCCTGTCAGAAGGTGGGTAGATAGGTTTGCCAGTCTAAGCTCCTAAGAGCTTATCAGTCGTGTTAGGCAGGCTACTTACAGCCCTGTAGCTTTTGAGGACTCTGTCTGTTTTCAACCTAGAGCCATGTAGCTTTTGATTTCACAGTGTGTTGTGAGTAGGAAAGAATTATAACAAGGATTTGTTACATTTGACAAGTCTCCCTTTCATCTTAACTCCCCTAACAGCAGCAACAGCCAACTAGACTGCATTTTCTCGGCAAAAACTTTAAAGTGGACTTGCCAACAACCCCCCCCCCCACACCCACATACGCACACACACACCCTAATGGAGAATTATGATTCAACCATATTAATTACCTTACCTGTCAGAGAAAATTTTGGAGATGCACCTTGTTTATCAACTTACCAGGTAGCACTGGTTGTCTGTGAAGGTGTGACTATGATTGAGGCATCTCAAGAGTATATATATCTTATGATCCCATGAGTATACAGGGTTCCCACACCTTGGTTAACATCAAATTCAAGGACTTTTCAAGGACTTTCCAGGACCAATTTTGTTGAAATTCAAGGACCACACATGGCGGCATTACCTACTGCTACCGCTGAATTACCCTGGTTTCCACGACTATAATGAGTCTGTTAAAAATCTTGGCATCATCATTGACAGTGATCTAAACTTCAGCAGTTACATGAAGGCTATCACCAAATCAGCCTTTTATCACTTGAGAAACATCACCAAACTGACTAATGTCAAAAAATGACTTAGAAAAACTTATCCATGCCTTTATTTCCAGTAGGGTTGATTACTGTAATGGTCTGTTCACAGGCATTCCTAAAAAGACCATTAAACATCTTCAACTGATCCAAAATGCAGCTGCCAGGGTCTTAACAAGTACAAAAAGAACCAGCCACATTACCCCAATTTTAAAGTCATTGCACTGGCTTCCTGTAAGTTATAGAAATGATTTCAAAGCATTACTACTTGTGTTTAAATCACTAAATGGGATAGGACCTAGTTACTTGTCTGACATGTTTCAGAAATACATACCACCTAGGTCTCTCAGGACACAAGAAAAAAGTGTGGCGAAGCAGCTTTCCGCTACTATGCATCTCAGATTTGGAACCAACTTCCTGAAGATATAAAAAAATGCCCCTACTGTTACCAGCTTCAAAACCAAATTTAAGACCAAACTTTTCTCTAATGCTTTCTCTTAATGATTAATTTATTTTGTGAATTTTGGGGAAATCCTTATTCTAAAATTATTTTAATTTTCTGTCCTTTATCAACTTATTATTCATTTAACTTTTTACTCTTTCCTTTAATCTTATTTGTTTGTTTTCTTACTTTATTTTATCCACTATGTTTTTATTTTTTGTCTTTGTAAAGCACATTGAACTGCCTACTTTGTGTATAAAATGCGCTATATAAACTTGCCTTGCCTATAAGCTCACAGAAGCTTAGTCTGGCCAAGCTACCATACTACCCGCCTTCTGAGAGGCGGGCTTAACCTGCATCTATCAGATACCTCACTGGTGCTGGGGGGGAAAGCTCATTTCTCATTGGTTCACACTTTTTTTGGGAACAGAAATGCTCTATAATGGCAGCATGGCCAGACTGACGTTGCTTGCGAAATTGAATGTAGTGTCACAGGAAGTATGGGCGGACCCAGGCTACTGCTGAATATGTTATCAATTAACAATTATAATAATATTTATAGCTTACATTGATACCCACAATACATACTTTGTCATGCTTTTAGTTCTATATCATTTCATCATTTCACATAATTTCAAATATTTGCATGGTGGGGTCTGTGATCTGCCCCTCCCCAGAAAAGTTTGAGGAAAGTAGATGTCCTTTCCTGCATTCAAGTGCATTTAAAAAGGTTACAGCTTACTTAAAAGAGGTAGGCTAAACTAGCAAGATGGCTTCAGAGCACCCAAGTAGTCAAACAAAGATATTTGATAAACTGGCAGTAAATAAGCTTAGTATAGTATAGGTAGGTAGTGCAGAAATTAGTCCATCCATGCATTGACAAACAGATCTTGTGGGAGTAAATTGAATTGAATTGAATCTTGTGGGAGTGGCGTCGGGTATATCGTAGCCAAGTATCATACACATTGGTGTGAGCCCATTACTTCACACATTGCTCAGCTCAGGTTACTGAACACAAGCTATATTATTTTGTTCTTTTAGATTGTGCTATATGCTATATTTATGAAACTGGGGGATTACCCCCAAAAATTTGGAAAAAAGTAGATGGCTCCTGCATTCTTATAGATAGTTCACATTTATCTTAAGAAGACGGTCTTCAGTATTGAGCATGCATTATGTCACTCAGTTTAATCAAACTTTTCTCTTGATCTCTTAATGGACATTAGGCTGTGGTAGAAAGTAGGCTACACCACACAACTGGTGGTGGCAAAATAATGACACATGTAAAATGGATGCAAAACTGCCAAAGCACCAAAAATATTCAAGGACTTTCAAGGACAGTGTCTTTTTATGCCCACTTTCAAAAACTTTCCAGGGTCTTGAACTTATTTTTTCAAAATCACAAACTTTCAAGGATTTCAAAGACCCGTGGGAACCCTGAGTATAGTACAGTGATCCAGTATACATCTTCATATACACACATTGTACATAAACACCAGTATAGTACACTTATACAGGGTATGGTATAATACATATACAAGTTTAAGATATCACTTGGTTCCTACGTGAACTTGTGTGAGAGGGAGGGAGAGAATGAAATGAGTTTATTTAATTTATGTTTTAACCATTTAATTCACTTGTGAAAGACGCATAGGCCTATCCAATTGGATACGTTTTAGAAGATGCATGGCAGGCTAACCAGGCTCTGACATGCCTCCATTGTTTGCTAGACAGGGCAGGGAAGAGAGAAGAAGAGCGTTCTATCCTCACATGCACGCGCACACACACACACACAAAAAAAACTAATTGACGCGAATAAGGTGAATAATGCGAATAGGTAAAATTATTGAGATTTTGACCCAACCCGCCCGCAACTCGCATTTTCCTCTTAAAAAACAGACTGCACTGCCCGATTTTCTGGAATCCAGTATTTTCTGGAAGTTAGGCAGATTGAGTCAAGTGACTGCAAGTGTGCAGACATCTTTATACCCTTACCAGATCAAACCAGGAGTGTCATCAGAAAGGGAGTGGCCGGCATTGGCAAAACAGTCTCAGTTCAAAAGTTCATCCTGGACTGGGCAGAGAGAAAGGAAAAGCAGAATATCCACTTCATATTTCCACTGCCTTTTTGGGAGCTTATTCGAATGGAAGGAAAACAACTCTCATTAACTGACCTTGTCCACCACCTTTTCTCTGAAAAAAACAGATAACTCTTATCAACCAGAAGAATTGCAATGTGTTGTTCATCTTTGACGGTCTGGAATGAATGTCGACTATAATTAGACTTTCAGAAACATGAATGTTTGACTAATGTGACTACGGTGGCCTCATTGGACTTACTCCTGACAAATCTCATTAAGGGTAATCTGCTCCCCTCCGCTCTGCTTTAGATCACCTCTCAACCAGCAGCATCCAGTCAAATCCCTCCTGACTGTGTTGACCGAGTTACAGAAGTACAGGGGTTCAGCGACCCACAAAAGGAGGAGTACTTCAGGAAGAGAATTGATGATCAAAATCTTGCAAACATCTATGAATGTACGAGCGATGTCAAGATCTACACATACTGAATACTGGATATGTCAGCCAGTAGATGGCAGTGTTGTGTAGACACACACAGGTGGCTACGATGTAGAAGTTTGTGTAGTTACAATGCTAGCACAGCTTTTGTTGACAAGAAATTCTAGATAGCAATGCAATCATAATTTGTGCTGTGTTAGAGGCAAGAAGAAAATGGGGAGGTTCAAGAAAGGTAAGAAAGGTTTGACAAGAGACTTATAGTTAATGGCTGTAGGAATTTAGGCTGTGGCCAACACAATGAAAGGTGCTAACATCACAAGAAAAGACACGTTATTCCAGTGATATCTGGTCTGAAGTCAGTCTGGCCCTTTTTGGTCAAGATCACGAAAAAAACGTCATTGGCTGTGGGTTATATGGACTCAAAACCGAAAAGGTTTACAAGATTTGGTTAATCAAAAAGATAAACTAGATCAGGGGTCTTCAACCGGGGGTCCGCGACCCCTAGGGGGTCCGCGAAAATATTTCGTCTGAAGCATTTTTTTTCTCTTCCAAAAAATAAAATTTGTCATAGTTAACATAATGTTCAAAAGAAAATTGCTTCATATTCGTTTTTAAATAACACATTGTAGGCCATGAATCATGTGATTTTTTGATCCCTGCGTAACATTTTGCTAACCTATGCCAAAACACATTAGCATTCATAAATGTACAAATACAGGTCACCACTTCAGCCTGAGCCTGATGTGACATTGCCTCGTAAATTCCATCCATCCTAGAACAGAGAAGCTCTGTTCCACTCACCAGGTTCAGTGCTCTCACTAGAACCAGGTAGCTGATCAGTTATCTTTAATTCTTCGTCCCACTATAATAAAAAATGTGACCCTTGTGATCTTTTTTTTTTATTAGAGTTGGATCATCGCGATTAAAGAACACTTCCCCCCCGTGCGTTTAAGTTAAATAGCTTCGGATTCAGCAAACTCGTTCTTTTCATTCCGGGAGATAAATTACGTTTGATTCGTCTGTTCAGTGTCGGGACTGATGAACCCTGAACTTTGCGGGGTATTTGTTCTATGTGATGTTTTGCTTTGTTGTTTTTTTATGAGAGTCTGCGGTCTTTGCACTTCAAGGCGTTCTGCGCGAATTCATTCATCCAACGTTCCATCACAATAAAACGATAACGATAATCTCATGTTTCCTTCTGAAAGACGAAGTTATATTTACACAAGAGGAAGAGGCTTTCTGTCTGTATCAGTTTGAGCTAATGAAGCTTTGCCTGAATTTAGCTGAATATATCCAGCTAGTTAACCCTTGTGACATTCATTCTGTTATAGGGCGAATTTATGCAACTATGTAAAGAAACGAGGTGTTACCCCCGTTAATAATAATGCCTGTTTAGAATGTGTGCGTTCGTGTGTGTGCGTGCGTGCATGTAGGCACTCATAACTGACTGTCCAAATGACGGCAGGATTTGAGGTGGGCCAGGTGGGTAAGATAGCTGTCAAAACGTTTCTTTTCTCAACAAGTAATGCCTGTGAATGGGGCGATGACGTATTTTGACAGTTGAGTAACGTGTGCGAAGTCGTATCCATAATATTGAGAGGCGTATTGAAATTTTGGTTTCGTACTTGTAATTTTTGAATTCGTATTTTTTATGCATGACTGAACTCATTTGAGAACTCACAAATGTTTATTTTACGCACAACTAAATACGCACGTGTATCAAATATATGGACACAAAAATTTTGACAGTAATCTTACTCCATAGGTGTGGGGGTCCGTGCTCAGTCTCTCTCACAGCCAAGGGGTCCTTGAGCTGAAAAAGGTTGAAGACCCCTGAACTAGATGATGAAGCAAGGATGCAAGAAGGGAATAAAATAAGTAAAGAGTTATCACCACAGAGTGTTAGAGATGAACAAGATGATGACTTGCCCCAGATAGATGAGGAGGAGGGGATATCACCACAGAGTATTAGAGATGGAGAACAAGATGATGACTTGCCCCAAACAGAGGAAGAGGAGGAGATATCACCAACTGAAAAGCCTGATGAAGATAATTTGAGAAAGCTGCCACTGACATAAAAAAATTACAATTACAATTAATAAAAAGTGGAAAAAAAATTGTTCCACAATATGGGTCAAAATTGAGGCAACCGTGGACCCATGTGTTGTACAACAGTTTTCGGAAGAAAAATCCCTGTTGCACCCTTTCATTTAAAAGTCAGCATGTGAAGTCATGTTACAGCCACAAAATCAACAGTCCATACTTAAACATCAGTGCAGTCTGCACATTCCCTTCCTGCAATGTAAGATATATATTTAAGAGAAAAACAGAACCAACTGATGGTTGTCAGGTAAAAAATTATGTGCAGCAAATTGCAAACATCCCCACCCCCACCCCCCCCAAAAAAAAGACACAAAATTCAGCCTAGCAACCAACAGAAGGAGAGGAAAAATAGCAAGAGCTATACACAAAGGAGTCAGCCATCTCTATTACAGAAAATAAAAAATAAATGCCTGCAGTGGAGGAAATGTCTGAAAACATTACCCGCTGTATGAACAAAAATGTTCTGAAAGTTATACGTTCTGAGATCAGCAAAGGGAAACGTCTTCATGACGATATGTTCATGGAGATGTACCTAACTCAAAACATCACACTTACACTTACAGTTAGATCCATTCGGAATACATGTATACAGAGATACGAGACCGGAATCAACATACTTATCCAGCATCTAAGAAGGACCCTTGTGACCTTATACCTTGATGCTACAGGGAATGTTGCCTGCAAGGTCCCAGGTTAAACAAAAAGAGTTCTCTATTATGCGTTCACTCTACCTGGGGGTGGTCAGAATGCACCTCCACTGCCAGTGTGTGAAATGTTGACCAACAAACATTCCATTCCAACAATAACATTCTGGCTCATGCAGTTTGTCCATAAGCTGTCCCAGGCTACCAAATTGAGGGTACATCAAATTGAAACAGACTACAGCTGGGCACTCATCCAGAGTATTCTGATGTTATTTAATAGGGAAAACATCAACATTTACCTTGACAATGCTTTTGCCATTTGCTCAAAGCTGTCAGACAACTAATTGGAAAAAAAAAAAAAAACAGGATACAAAGGATTAAAAGACTTTGCAACCTTTATATTTGCTAGGTGGCAAAACACAACTTCACTTCCCACTGCACTACAGAATATTTCACTCACTCTGTACTGTACTTACTTGCAAATACAGTACCAGCATGGTTCAGTACCACCTGAAGGCCATTCAGGATTTAATAAAAGAAAGTAAGATTCCCGATTTGCTAGAAAACATGTAATTGGAAGACACATCCGCAGAAATGAAGGAGGATGATGAAGAGAGAGGACATGCCCAAACTATTATTGGCAGATCTCCTTTCACTGCTGAATTTCGGAAGGTGTTGGAAGAGGTGCAAAAAGAGGGTGAGGAAAAATATGTGGAGACCCCAGAAAACCCATACTACTGTCCAGGCATCCTCAATGCTCTTTTTGAACATTATCTAGGGATTTTTCCCCTCTGGAGAGGACTGTTGTTGAGCAATTCGAAGAGGTATGCTATGGACAAGGATGATGACTCATTTGGGCCCGGCAAAACCAGGGAGACCAACAGCCATGTTGAACAATGGTTTGGCATTGTCAAGCAATCCATTTTGAACAAAAAGAGGCAACTGAGACCAGGGACCTTTGGGAGGAAAATGCATTGCTCTCTACATGGGCGATACAGGGAACATATTATGTTTCATACACTCTCTGAGCAGTTACTCTTTGCCCCAATTCCACCAAAAGACATAAGCCTATCGCAGGGTTGAGCAAAAAAAAAGGGTGAGACCAAGGCTGCCCTTGCTGCCAAGTCTGTGAGGCTGCGTACATTCGCGCGTCCTCATGGCGGCCGCATGTGAAATGTAATACACGGTTTGCTGCCGCTATAAGTCATGTCATCAATGTTCAATAATCCGGTTACAATAATGTCATGTCATGTTTGCAAATACCATCCTGATTGTTGCATGTGTTTAAACATATGGGTGCACACATACTGTTAAAACCGCATTACATCTTCCACTCGCATACATGAACAAACATACATTTATTCAGCCATCAGGGAAAACCTCCGTTTATTTTTGTATTCAACGATTACATGTAAAACCATTTCATTAACAATAGCTTGCTGGTGTCAATGTGTTGTCTGTTTGTATAAATGTTGTAATGTTTAATGTCTGATCGGAGTTTCATACAACTTACTCGCTTGGCGCCATAGTAGCCTCTTCCTTGTTGTCACTAGGGAAGCGCGCTCCTATCCCGGGACGGCTTCATGGTTTGGGTACGTTTGTTAGTGGCGTGGTTGCGCCCTATCAATCTACTCTGTGAGTAACTTTGCAATGTATATTTTTGCATGCAGGTATTTGCTAACATGGTGAGTGGGGCCTGATATTGTTTATAGGCTTATTGTAACAATGTATTGCTCATTTTAATGCCTGTTAGTGTTGTGCTCTCAGAACACCCCTGTGCTTTGCCTTTTTAGTGGTTTGCCCTAGTTAAGCTGGATTTATACTTCTGCGTTGCGTCGTCGCAGATCTTCGCCGACACCAATCAGACCTTCGCCGACACTACGCATACACCTTTCGTGCACATGAAAAAAATCCTCACTACGCGTCAAAGTGTCACCGACACGGTAAGCAGACCGACGCATACGTCATGGATTGTGATTGGTCCGCTTTACATCAACTCCAGTTCTCCGCCTTTCCAGTGCATTGTGTGTACAAGACCGGTATTTTTGAACTTACATAAATGGCCTTATAACTACCCATTCACCTGACAAAGACAGTTGACCATAGAAAGTAATGACCTGATAACTATGCTTATTAACCAGACAAAGCTTCCCATCAACGCATCCGACACAGTTTGGGAAGTTCCACAGTCAGTAGAAATCTCCGGCTATCGTTTCCCACTGGTTAGTTGACGGACAGGGCAAAAACTCGGGCTGCAGCGTTGTCCACAACGCTTGCAAACCTCTGACACAATAGATGACACTGTGGATGAGGCCAGCTTGTAGCTTGCCGCTAGCTACAGCCTGTTGATTTGCACCAGAAGCCAATACTCGCAACGCAAAGACAGGAAAACACACCCGCAAAGGACCCTTTCTAAACTCAATAACCCCCTAGCGTTGTGGCAGTGACCTGCCACGCGCAGCAATTACGCGGACGCAGAGGTATAAATCGACCACGGAAGTATAAATCAAAAACGTCGGCGAAGGTGTCTGCGACGACGCGACGCAGAAGTATAAATCCAGCTTTAGGGGGGAGTTCAGATACCCATAAAATGGGTAGCAAGATCATTGTATAGAAGGCGGTTGGTAGGAACAGAGATTGGCTTTGCTGTTGGTGATCCCTAAGTATCCTCAGTTGTGTGAGGTCGCTTTTTGCTACTGTTTAGTATATACCTGTGTGTTTAGCTGTGGCTGCACCAAGTCAGTTATTTTGTAAATATTTTGTATATATATTTTTTTCCCCCTTTTTTCTTAGCTTTTTATACAAGACTAAGACCAACGCTGGCGCTCCCTACAGCACCAGTGTGAGTGTGAGTGTGAATAGGTGTGTGATTGGGTGAATGCCATAAGCAGACAGCAGCCTCTGGTTCTCCTGACCACAAGCATCACATTTGGGATTGCTTGAAATGTAATTTTGATTCCTCTGTATGTCCTGTATATGTAGAGAAATTGACTGTCAAGTCAGGTCCGTTTTATTATCTCTTTGAGACCCCGTTTACACATATACGTTTTCTCTTAAAAACGGACAATTTCCCCTTCGTTTGCGCCTTTCATTTACACACAAACGGAGATGTCACCTCTGAAAACGATTCTTTCTGAAAACTCCGGTAAAAGTGGAGATTTTGGAAAACATTCACATTTGCGTGTAAACTGCAAAAAACATATAAAACGTAGTTTTTGGGTCCGACCTGGGCGGACTGCTGTCTGGAAGGAGAACTTTGAAAATGAGGTGGTTGTCCCGGAGGAATGGCGTGAGGCTTCTGATTGGCTTGTATGGCTTTCTCCTTCTTCCTACACTACAGCCCATAGGCTTAACGTAGGTATGACGGCTCTCGACAGCATATTTATGCAGCTAAATGTAAACGGAAACTTTTTTGAAAACTATGGTGTATGCAAGCAATTATTTTGGAAAACGGAGGGAAGAAAATATTCGTTTACCAAAATACCCAGGTATGTGTAAACGTAGCCTAAAACTGACTTGCCTTGACTTTATTTTCAATTTCTCTACATACAGGAAAAAAGAGACTTAACGTATAAATGAAGCAATTCAGATGCAGTTAAAGTGCAAAAGTCATTTTAATACATATACAACATATACAACAATACATTGTTGAGTTCACCAGTGCTTTCCTTCTTTCTCAGAATGTACTACATAGTAGATATTGCCACTTTCTGTTTTTGCAGACTTTTACAGAATCAACTCCAGGCCTTTTATCTCCTTAATTCAAAATGAAATAAAGATTGAATTACGCACAATTGTCCCTGAAATAGCTTTTGAGTCAATTGTGTAATTCATAAACCCTTTATTTAATCAGGAAGGGCGGAATTCTCCGATAAGTGCGTAAGTCTGTTTTTGCGCAATTTCTTTTACACGCCTTTGTAATGCGCGCATTCTCCTCTTTCGACACCTGCTCCTCCCACAGCGCTTAAAGTCCAAATCGAGGCGTGTTTACGAAAGGGGCAGTATTAACCCAAAATAGAGGGCAGTCTCAGTACCAATGTCGTGGACTGTGGCTATCAGGAAAACATGGAACAAGGACTTTCGGATTAACCATGAAAATACCGTTGTAGTCAACAGAAAACGCCAACCATGATTTTCAATTGGAATAGGCATATCACATGACAATATTAAGCGTCTGTGCTAAGCGTCTGGGCTAAGCTATCAGCTCAAAGTAAGACCACAAATCAATTAACACATTGACATAGTATTTCAACCACCGCAAAACGTTTGCAAATATAATTGAACAATACAATTTCATTGAATTAATAAACTGTACGCAATGACAAAAATAAGAAAGAAATAATTTATCACTTGTTAACTAGCGAAAAACATTTAAAATGTGCTCATTCTACCTTAGAACTCCCTGGAACAACCCAGATTCTAGAATCGCTTGTGACCTTGATGATCACCGCCCGGTTTAGTGGATCATTGCTGCGAAAGCATAGCTGATTTGCTCCAAAGGCCTCACGGTCCAAACAAAGCGCAGAGTGGGGTGTCTGTGAGTGTGAGTCATACTTGCAGGACAAACCGATAAATGTGTGGCTGTCTGCGTGCTTCTCTTGTTCCCACTTAAGCAAGGCAGTGCAGGACTAGTATTTTGGTTTTAATTTTTGAGAACATGGTAGAAATATCGTCGTATCTCTTATTTTAATTGAACGATATTTAAAACAGGAGACAGACGAGGATTATAAAAAAAACAGTAACAGAGTTGATGATTTTGTCTGATAATTTCTTGTAGTTGTGTTAAATGTAGTGTAGAAAGTGTAGAAATGTAATATACAATGTCTCAAACATTGGCATGTTCAAAATAGGCCGTGACTGACATCAAACGCAATATACTATTTCACCATATAGTGGCGCTTGACCTTTATACAGCCCTCAAAGGTGCGTAAAGCTGGATTTATACTTCTGCGTCGTTGCAGACACCGTCTCAGACACCTTCGCCGACGTTTTTGATTTATACTTCCGTGGTCGATTTATACCTCTGCGTCCGCGTAATTGCTACGCGTATTGCTAACGCTAAGGGGTTATTGAGTTTAGAAAAGGGTCCTTTGCGTGTGTTTTTTCCGGTCGTTGCGTTGCGAGTATTGGCTCCTGGTGCAAATCAACAGGCTGTAGCTAGCGGTAAGCTACAAGCTGGCCTCATCCACAGTGTCATCTATTGTGTCAGATGTTTGCAAAGCGTTGTGGACAACACTGCAGCCCGAGTTTTTGCCCTGTCCATCAACTAACCAGTGGGAAACAATAGCTGGAGATTTCTGGAGACTGTGGAACTTCCCAAACTGTGTCGGATGCGTTGATGGGAAGCTTTGTCTAGTTAATAAGCATAGTTATCAGGTCATTACTTTCTATGGTCAACTGTCTTTGTCAGGTGAATGGGTAGTTATAAGGCCATTTATGTAAGTTTAAAAATGCCGGTCTTGTACACACAACGCACGGAGAACTGGAATTGATGTAAAGCGGACCAATCACAATCCATGACGTATGCGTCGGTCTGCGTACCGTGTCGGCGACACTTTGACGCGTAGTCAGGATTTTTTTCATGTGCACGAAAGGTGTATGCGTAGTGTCGGCGAAGGTCTGATTGGTGTCGGCGAAGGTCTGCGACGACGCAACGCAGAAGTATAAATCCAGCTTAACAGTAAAAAGACTTAAGTCAGGAGGAGAATACGCCTAAGGAAACTTTCCATGAGGAACGCCCCGGTTTCAGGTTTGCTCCGCCTAGAGCGCGCAACTTGGCTTTTGGGGCGCAAGTGACTGATTTGAGCCTATGGCAGAATGCGCGCAGCTACGCGCTTTTTTTGACTTAAGCACGCAAGAATTCCGCCCGAAGTGAATAGCCTCAAAGTTGAGAGTCAGCACTTCATGCATATTCATTAATTTGAATATGTTTAACAAAATAACAAATGTGTCAGTCAGTGTCAAAATATATATGAAACGTATGCAAGAAAGATCAGCCCATCACTGAAAATCAGCTAATTCCGATTGATGGCCAAAGATTGGTGCAGTCCCACTTTACAGTAGTCATACAAAGTACATGTATTTTTTTTTTAATCCATACAGATGGCCAAGACATTTCAAAAATATGTTATTATTCTGAGCACAATCTATGACTTGTTACAACTTAACACACAAACTTAACAGTAACAAATTTGTATTAAGTTTCAAAGGATGGCTTCTGCTCCTTCTGTGGAGAAGAGAATCTTCCCCAAACCACTTCTGACACAGTTTGGGTGAGACTTGATGTTTTGTTTTATAATCTGTATTGTGGATAATATTTAGAAAGTAGGCTATTAATTAAAATACCCACAGTCAGTTTTTATAATGTGTTCATTTTATTAATGATTATATAATTTACCCCCTTGTAGATCCAGTGTGGAACTTGCGCAATTTATAGTCTTTATACTGTATATTTGTTATGTGTTTTTACATAGTGCATAGTGTAGTGTAATTATTAAAATGTGTAAATAAAATAGTGTGTGTTTCTTGCTTTGTAAATTAAAAAGTTGACAAGTTTTTTGACAAACACTGTCTGTTTCAGTTTATAAAGTACGAGTGGAATCATGTAAAAATCATGGGTTGACTTTTATCTCTTACAGAAGCCTAATAAATAGATGGTCCTGTACTGTATTTTTAAAGACACACAGAAGCACCAGTCCCATCTGCTTAGATATACTGTAGATCTGATAAGTTGTATTTGAAATAATGAAAGGATATATTATTTAAATATTTTTCACATTTAATCCAAATTGTTCATGCGTAATTCGGCTGAATTTTTGCAATCCGTAACGCGTGTGCAGAGGGGAAAAAAAGCGCTCTGTGTCCGCTGTTTGCTTTAACGGCCGCCTGGATGGCCTGCGAGGCAAGCGAAGAAGCATGGAGGATCTGATGGGCAATCAAGATGTAAGCTTTAGCAGTGAGGCGTTCCGTTCGCTGACAAGCCCTCGAGGGAAGCTCTGGAGGTAGCCCTACCTTGCTAGCCGCTAAGGAGGCTGTCTGCTAACTCACGTGCTAGGTTAGCAGCGATTCCGCCGCGTCCTCCCATCTTGCATTCGGTTCTCCATGAGAGAGATATTGCCCTGGTCGGTGTCGACCACCATCACGTCGGGAGAAGCAGGAGGGGGAGGAGAGGAAGGATTAGCCTCATGGACTGCAGGATCAGCTAGCCTAACTTGAGGGCTAGCTACCAGAGGGATGGAAGCTACACTGCATGAAAGGAGGGATCCTCGGAATTTACAGCAATTAACGGCAGTTTAACGACCTGCGGCGTCCGCATTTGCGGGCTGGAAAATTGTCGGATCCATACCCCCACGCGGGGTAGCCTATTTACATTTGAATAGCAGCGAAACCACACGTTGTCCGAGAATTGCCTGGCTTGCCTCGAATCTCCTCACTCAGCATTGGATGAAAACACTACTTTTCAAACCAAAGAAACCACTCGTGATTGGTTGGCAGATATGCCACTACCGGTTACCTTGGGTCATCATAACCACAATCCAATAGCTATATTTATAATTCTATATGATTAGATTATGATATGCTATGACGCTGTATATTCATGTCATTGTTATCCTATCAATGACACTAATTTATTGAGGAAGGAAAATTAGCCAGGAAAGTTGTATCAAAGCGCTTTCTTTTCAAAATAAGTGAGTACAAGACGTTAAAAATAAACAAAATGGCTGATAAGTAGGCTAAGCCTTCTGCAAGAGTGTGCAAGATAATAAGTAAATAAAAGTAAAAATGCTGCGCGTTGAAGTGCCTGCTTGCAGTCTCGGATCTGCCTCAAGCCTTGCCTGCAGTGTAGCGCAGAGTTCGCTGAGCTCCGGGCTACGGAACGGCGGTGGCCGAACGATCCACCCAGATACCCCCATCCACCACACAGTCTTGCACCTCATCCACCACACAGTCTTGCAGGCAGCTAAAAAAACAAATGAGAATGATTAACAACGTAGCAGTAAACTTCATAAGGGAAAGGAAGGGTCAAGTAGACAGAAAGGACAGTATACCGTAATATTTGGTGAAATAGTTGTTACTTACACACAATGTTGTCTTTGTCAGCATCATGGAGATTTTAATACGTCGACAAAGTCAGCTCTAAATAGCTCGTCACGGCTTCATTATGTGGCGAAGTTAGACTGTGGAAACAGGATGACTACAGTTAGCATCAGGCTAGATCTGTATCTATTAACGTCTCATACCATGAAAGCATATTCTTTAAATCTTACCTTTGAGCCGGCTCGTATCGAATAGTGTTTGTCTCCGAGTTGTGAAGACGACGTACTGATTCCTGTGAAAAGATCAAAACAACGTTTAGTCGCTTGTCCATCATAGCTTGGCTACTGGCTACTTTTAGCTTGGGCTAGCAGTTACTAGTTTACATAGCTAGCAGCAAAGATAGCCTACTGCAAGGAGCCACCGGATATATTCTTACTGCGATCATGGGATAAATCACCCGTCTTTTCTTCCAGGGAATCTTGTTTTCCCCAAGGTTACTTCTCTCGAAAGCAGTCATTCTGTCTTCCATGGAGTTCAATCTGTCGGTAACGAACGTAGTCAGCTCTGCAACCCAATGAGAGCAGACAGCAGTTTCCCATCGTCGTTCTGCGGACTTTGCCACACATGACCGAACGTAATTGGGCGAGGCTTGGAGGCTCGTCGGCCTGGTCCAATCACATGTGAGGTTTTTGTTACACATGCTGGCATGTTAATGATATAAACAATTTTGGATGCGTCAGTTCAATCGAGTTACACTGTGTCACTGTGTTTTTGCTTTTGTACTGCTATTTTTTGTAGTTTTTCATCTCACTGTGTACTATGTATGGCTGACATGATAATAAACCTTCACTCAGTTTAAAAAAGCTAGCTGTTATTTCATACTTAATGCATGAAGTAGTTAAATACAATTTGGCTATGCTGAGCCTGGTCTTTTTACACCAGAAATGTTCTTAATATAAGTAAATACCCTATAGAAAAATAAAATAATTTTGTTATAAATATAAAAGAAAAAAACAACTGGTTTTGTTTAAAAAGCAACATCAAGCCACATCAAATCAATCTCAAATTCGGCAAACTGAGTCAGATTTTTTTATACCAGAGGTTCTTACAATGAAGTTAATACCTTTTAGAAAAATGTTACCTGGGAACTCCTGCTACCCTGCTAGCGTAATAAACGCATTATCCGGCCCCAGGCAGACGAGGCATGCACCATGCTTATACGAAAAAGTCATCACCCTGGCGCAGGTCGGACAACGAGGGAGCGAGGAAGCCAT